>VCJN01003081.1:0-40380 GCA_006384855.1 Tetraselmis striata
GTCATCGCCAAGAAGTTCCGGGGCGTATGGCACTACGGCGTGATAGCCGGCGTCGTTACCGAGTGGGTGTTGGAGGACTACGGCGGGGCGACCCAGTGGCGCGCTGTTTTCGAGGACGGTGACACCGTGGACCTTCTGCGTTCAGAGGTGTGGGCCCGGCCTGTGTGCTGGTGGCACCACTCACCTGCGGTTGTATGGAATCACACGCACCCGCCCGGTCGGCGTGGCAGGTTGTGGAGGCTATGGCGGCTGCCCAGGAGCACCCCCCTATGAATGCGGACGGGGAGGCTCGCTTGGTAACCGTCCCTGAAGGCGATGACCTTTTCGCGCAGCAGTTCAACCGCATGAAGGCGCATCGCCTCTACAGGGAACCCAACCCCAACAAGAAGGTTCCTCCCCCCTCTTGCTTCCTCCTCCGCCACGTGCACCCATACCCACCCCCCCCCCCCCCACACACACACACACACTCACACTCGCACTCACAGCGACCCACCCACACACACATGGGTACATGGCCTCAGAGGACGCTGGCCCCGGCGCCAGGGAGACGCCCATCCGGTTGGTTGGGAGCGCATCCGCTGCGTGGGAGGACGCGGTGGACTTCAAGGACCATTTGGAGAAGCTGCTGGACGACGTCCGACGTACGGTGCAGGGCTCGCACTCGTATGCTCTCATACTCGCGGGGTGGGGTGCGGTCCTGCCGGGCTGGACCCCCAGCGGTGGCGCTGGGGGGCTCGTGGCCTACAAGGCGGCGTCGCTTCGCAACGGCGACAAGCCCCGGCTTCACCGGGGGGGGGGGGGGGGGGGGAAGACGGGGAGACGTCGAGAGACAACTCCTTCTTTGTGTACAAGATGTTGAAGCAAGTCCCCGACGCCGACCCACCCCCCCTACCCCACCGAGGAGCTGGAGAGTGAGGAGGAGCTGCCAAGAATTCTGCTGGCGGAGCGCGAAGACGCCAAGTACACCACCATGGTCGCGCGAGCTCAACACTTCTACCTTGCCACGCCCCCGCCCCCGCCAGGGGCTGCCTCGGACGACAGCCGTGCCAGCGCGCGGCCCATTCGGGCTGCATTGTGTACGGTGTGGATGCCGGAACGAGCCCACACTGCCGTGGGCTTGGACGTGTGGAGAGTGCCGGGCGGCGGCGGTGGTTCCGGCGGGGAGGAGGCCCTTGTCCTACTAGATGGTCCGGGCATCCGCAAGACATGCCGACATGACCTCCGCGAAGGCTGCCGACTTGGGCGTCGACGCCGGGGAGCTGCTGGTGGCGGGGATCCACGCGAGGTCGCAGGACGGTGCGCGAAGGGGGGGGGGGGGGGGGGGGGCAGCGGCTGTGGGATAGCCGGGGCAGCGGTTGCTACCGAGTGAGGCTTAGCATCGTTTGCAGTAGCAACGCAGCCTTTCCGGTTGCATAGTGTGACGCGCCTGGATGTAACCCAGCAGTACGCGCAAAGTGCAAGTGTTACACGCCCGTGAGCCCCACCCAATAACATTGCGCCCGACCTCACTGACGGCATGTCTCGCTCTCCTTCATCTCCCGGGCCGTCCGCCGCCTCACCCTGCGCACCCTACCAGCCGCGCGTGCCTTCTCGGAAGCCTCACACACGGCGGCGCGAGTCGCGTCGTGGAACGCGTCCCTGACATGGCGGAACTCCGCCCTCACCGCGGCCGTGGTCGGGCAGGGGACTGCCCGCTGATGGGTCGCCATGCATGGGTACTTGGGGCCGCGCAAAGCCGGGGTGCCGTCGCAGCAACACTCCCAGTCCGTCCGTTGGCCGCAGTACACGCATGACGGGCGTCCGGCCAGGACACGCACATGATAGTGCATGTGGCCGCCTCCCGCCACTGCTCGTAGTGCCCCGGTCAACATGGCGACGAGCAAGTCGGCATGTCCCGCAGGTGGCTGCGGGGCGGGTGGCGCGAGCGCAGCCTCGCTCGCCTCGACAACCCCCTCAGCCCTATCAGTCGCCTCGACCACGCACGGCCTCCTCCGCCTCCTGACGCGGCGCATCAGGCGCATCATCGTCGCCTGGCAGGGCGTCCCCCCCCCTCCCCCCGCAACGGCGCCGTCGGTGGTGGCCGACGCCGTCGTGGCGGGGTGCTGTGAGGAGGTGGCCCTATACATAGGTGGGGCCGGCACCGCCATGTGTTGCTCCACATGCGGTGCGGTTCCTGACGCGACAGCTCCGTCGCACAGGTACCGGAGCCGGCACCCCACGCCTGCTGCGTTTACCACCAACCGGCATGTTCCCTTTGGGAGGCGGTTCATCCGCGTCGGAGGTGAGCGGCGGTGCCGGTGTGGGTGTGGATACTGCCCGGCCATTAGGGCTCCCGCCGCCCGCCGCTCCGCCGACCCAAGCCGCGGCGTGTGCTGCGCCCCGCATAGTCGCCTGGAATATAATGTACATGACGCGGGGACGGGGGGGGGGGGGGGGGGGGGAATTCGTGCGTTTCGTATGTCGGCGGAATGGCGTGCGAAGCTGCGGCTGGCGAAGGTGGTGGAAGTAAGCGTGGCGGCGTCGGCGGCGTATTACCGTGCGTGCATGCGTGCGCAACCCCGCGGCAGCAAGCGCCGGACTCGGCGTGTGCCGGCGGCAGAGCTGCGAAGCCATGGACACGGTACGGGATGCCAAGTCTGGCTAAGCAACTGCCGAGGCTGGCGGCTTAACCCCCATGTCCGGCGGTTGAGGGACGGAAAGTGCGTAGAAGTTGATCGGCAAAGCGGGCATATAAGCCTGGCTGTGGTAGGTCCCTATTAAGTAATGGCGGTTTGTGCTAAGTAATTCGTAGGGGTGGACCATGCAGCGCAGGTAGGGGGCGGTATAAATGAGGCCGGGCACATATACTGCTCCACGAAACGACACTGTCGCACGTGTAGTTGAATAGAACCCCCCCCCCACCCCACCCCCCCCCCCGGGTCGGCCCGCCGGGTCGGCCCGCCGACCCGCCACGGCATGTAATATCTGTCATGCATCGCCGGGGTATGTGTGAGTGGATGCCCCGCCGCCACATCCCCCCCCCCCCCCCCCCCCATTTACACTTGTGCACTCACTAAGTTTGGGCTGGTTTCGGAGCAGTACATGTACGTATGTATGTACATACAATGGAACGTAGGACCTGCGCGGAAAGAGGCGGGGCTGGCGGAGTGCATTGGGGGTGCGTAGAGTAGCGTGTTGGTGAGATTCGGGGTGCATCGGACGCCGGATGCCCATCCACCCAGCGTAAAAGACGCGTACGTAATATTCACACCATATATATTCACACGCAAATGTGTGAAAACCGGACATTCCGTGCCGGATGGGTGGGAATACGGCGTCCGATGCAGCCAAAACCCCAGCAACACGCTATTCTATGCACCGCCAATGCACTCCGCCAGCACCGCCTCATTCTCTGTCGATTTCGAAAACGCCTTCACATTATCCACCGCTAATTGCAATTGCCACCGTGTAATGTTGTCACGATGTGGGCACACAACAACACTTACTACCGGTTCCCACGCGGATGGAGGCGGGGCTTGCGGAGTGCATTGGGGGTGCGTAGAGTAGCGTGCTGCAAATACTTGGGGTGCATCGGACGCCGGATGCCCATCCACCCGGCATAAAAGACGCGTAATATTCACACTATATTAACACACACAAATGTTGCTTGTGTGTTCCGGACATTCCGTCCCGGATTGATGGGAATACGGCGTCTGATGCAGCCAAAACCCCAGGAACACGCTATTCTATGCACCGCCAATGCACGCCATCCGCAACCCCTCATTCCCAGTCGTACGTGCTTGTGCACACGCACGGAATGCTTGCACTGCTCCGAAACCACTGTCACATACCCCGCTCATTGGGTACCGATTGCGGCGCATGCACGGCTAGATATTTGTTTACATAAACCGGGGGGGGGGGGGGCACAGTGTCCCGCTACTCACCCTGCATTGGATTAGGGCGACGATTGCAAACAAGACGAGGAGGCGCGAATGAACTGCTGCGAAACCACGCGATGTGCCCGGTGACCTCCATATCCAGCACGTCCACCGATGCAAGTAATAAGGACAAAGTGGAGGAAGTGTAGGAGTACAACCGGAGCATGACGTGATCCATTGTCGCTTATTTACAAGCACGGGCGGTGCTGCTAGACCCGACCGTCTACGGCGGGATGGAGGCGGCAGCGGCAGCAGCAAGGGCCACAGCCTCAACAACAAGCCGCAGCTCCTTCGCTCTGGCATGGATGCTGGCGTAGTCCTCGTCACCGTACAAATGGTTTGGCAACACAGCATGATCCCCAAAGTGGGCCACATACTGCGCCGCCAACTCGTGATTGCGTTTCTCCGCAGCATCACTGCGGGGGGTTATGTGTGGGTAGAGTGCCTCGTTGCATGCTGCCGAGAGCGGCGTGTACTGGGTAGGGTCGTCCGCACGGCCGCGGCCAGGCAGTCCCAGAAGGTGCCCCTGCCCGTACAAGCGGACATTGCCACGCCCGTGACACTTGGGACATGGGTTACCGCTGGGCAACTCAACTGGGGCGCCCACGGGCCCGCGGTGCGTCGTGTCCGACCAAAACATGTACCCATGGTATTGTTCCATGTAGGGCATGTCCTCCTCGGGGACACCCATGCCACGCTCCAAGTCCTCTAGGGGCTGCATCAAGTTCTTGTGGCTCATGATGAAGTCGGCAGCTCCCGGATCTGTCTCCGCCAGCGTCCTCTCCGTAAGGCAGTGATGCTCGTGGCCCTTTTCATGTCACTCAACACATGGATGGCACTCAGTCCCCGCCCCCGCCCCCGCCCCCTCCACCGGCCTGGGTGGGGGGGGGGGGGGGGGCGCACCGGGTACCGAATGTGCTTCACGGCATCTGTGAATCTCACTTCTGGCCCGCGGTACACCTCAGTGGGGCGGCAGTGGCACGTGCATGCAAGGATGGCTTGCAGATTTGGAGCCTGCCCATCAATGTAGGTGATCTGAGCGGGGGCATCCGCCGGGGTGAACAGCAACGCGATCACCGACCACGACCAAAACCCTAGTGCTAGCTCGCCGGCCTTCTCGGCACTTGCCACGAAAGTACGCCGCAATTCCAGCAAGGCGGCAAACAAGGCCTTCCTGCAAGACACACGCTCAGAATAAGCGACGAACGAGTCAGGGGTTGAAGGGGGCGGGGGGGGGGGGGCACCTCTTCATCTGCCTCTGCTTTTTGCCGACCTAGGTCTCAAGCGCACTCCTTGCCCAATGCCACAGCTTCCACGGGTCGACTTTACCCTCCTTTTCCCCGTCATACGGCTTCACCTGCGTATGGTCTGCAACGTCCAGGTCTTCCGGGGGCAGGATGACCTGTTGGTGTCAGGGGCACACACACCGTGCTCAACACCATGCTCATAACCACGACGTTTGTACTCCCTTCCGCTCCGCCGCGTCCTTCGCTGAAACCAACTAGGTCTTGTGCGATGTGCGACAACAAACCCACCTCTAGCAGCCCGGGAGCATTCAGATCCGGGTATGGCGTCGGGACCTCATTAGGGAACCTTCTCAGCAAGGCATGCGCGGCGTCTTGTCCGAGAAGCCTCCACAGCTCCAGGTGTACGGGGTCATAGGTACCACCATCCTGTAGCCACCGCTCGAGATAGGCTTGCAACCTCGTCGTCGCATCTTTATCAGCGAGGAGCTCGGGGATTTAACATTGTTTGACATGGCGGCAGGTTTAATGGGGGGGGGGGGGGGTGTCCCAACGCATGGGGATTTGCGGCGCTAGGTGGAGCGGCGGACACTCACCCGCTCCGCCCCTACATGTCGTGCACATCTTCGTGCACATCGGTGCACACCGCTGCTGCACACCGGTGCGCACATTCGTCGCGCACATATACACGCGCGCCCTACCGCATATATTATCCCGGATTCACTCGGTGAAACCACGTATTCATTACGCCGTGCTGCTTCAACAATAAACATTGCGAAATTACCCCGACACAATGCCGCACCGACTAGCTCTTGACAATACGTGCATATAAATAGTAGTGGCGCGCTGCTCCTCGCCTCCGCTGTGTCGTTGACTGCTGCGGAAGGCGGTCGTCGACTGGGTGTTAGTTTCTCCACCTCGGCCGCCCCCCCCCCCCTTCACCGCTCACAGCGCCATGGCAGACCTCGTCCCCCGGGTAAAAGTGGGCGGCGAGCCTTGTTGTCTCGCGTGTCCGCGCCGCCGGCATCGAGGAGGACGAGAAAGACATGAGGAAACGTGTGACAAGGTGGGCGCGCAACAAAACACTCCACCCTCGACATTAGCACGCACCCACTTGTGGCTAACTTGTGCCGCGCGCAGGTTCGTCCGGGAGCGCCGTAAGGCCCACCTCAACGCCAAGGCTTCCACAGTGCCAGCGGCGCAACTCGTGGTGGCCGAGGAGGCCGCATCCTCAGCCGCCTAAAGGCGAAACGATTGTAGCTTGTTGTGGGCGTCTGGGCACAGGGGGCGTCCCGACGCCAAGGTAAGGAAGCTCATGGCGGCGTCGTCGACGGCACAGCCTCCCGGGGTGGTGAAGACACAAGAAGCGGAAGAGGCCAGTGAAGAAGCGCCGAGGTAAGAAACTGACGGTCGCGGAGTCGGAGGCGGAGGCGGAGGCGGAGGCGGAGGCAGCGAGATCGTCGAAGCGGAGGGTCCCCCGGGCACGCAAGAACAAGAACAAGCAGTAGCCCCCGCCCCCTTACCCCCCTCCCCTCACTCCCCCGGCGGGAGCGGCGGGCGGCGGGGGGGGGGGGGGGGGGGGGGGACCACGCCCGCCCGCCTCCCCCCCCCCCCCCCCCCCCCCCGCCCCCCGCCACATGCCCCGACGGCAGCTGTCGCGAGTATTGTAATTCAAACATTCTTCGGCAAACCGCTGCCTGCCCCCGCCCTCCCCCTTGCGAATATTTATGTAACGTGAGCACGCTTTGGCAAAACATGGCAGCCAAACCGCCCATCTGATGACCTTTGATCGGACGGCTGGAAGGCCCGTTCAGCAGTACTAGCTATAATGTACACATAATTCCCCACTGTTACCAAATATGTACGGCTGCGATTTGCGCTCCCATGTACTAATAGTCGTAGTTATCCACAGGACGACTCGTCATCGCGCCCGGGTTCGTACTAGATACCCGGTACCGGCTTAATAAATATATCGCGTACTGCCCGGTATTGCACGGACAACCTCGTACCTTATACGTCAGTGCCATGTAACACGTCACCGCGCTAGTACGACTACCACAATGATTACAAAAAGGATTTATCGCCCGCCGGCAATAACGCCGGATGTACTCGCACGTAACTGGATGGACGTGCCGCCACCAGCAGCAGCCTTCACGGATAAATAATAGTCGCTAGTAGTAGTGCTTCGTCACCCGTATGTCACATCTCATTCTCACAGTGCAGGGTAGCGTCAACCGCCAAGGCAACGGCAGTAACCCATTCGGAAGGAGTAGCCTCGGTCCACGTGCCGGGATCGTCAGGGAGCTGCCAAAAACGAGTAGCAACGGGCAGCACGTGATCGCGGCAGGTGACGAAGAACTCCAAAAGCTCCATGATTTCGGGGTGCGTCTCACGGGAAATTTGCTACACCGGACGAGGCGCACCGGAAAGCTTGCCCTTGAGTACTCGACGGTACAGCGAAATGCTGCGGGAATCAACTGCCAAATCGCGCACGCTGCACCCAGTACTAGTACCCGCTCGGTGACAAAAAAGGACATTGACCGCGGTCACGAGCATGGCACGAAAATTGGGCAGATCGCACGCGGTGGACCTGTCAGAAACCAGCCGATGCGCACGCCGAACGCATGCGAGGGCGACGTCCGCAGGCAAAGGGCGATAGTCCGGAGTGTCCAGCACTTGCTGAGCAAGCTCCCAACCGCGCATAGCCTGGTTGACGAAAAGCCCAAGCGCCGGCGGCTCCTTGAAGTTATCGGTGAAATTAAAAGGCGTTGATCGCTGAAAGGTAGGGTCCAAAGACATCAGCCTTGTTGTGGCCACGTGCCGCAACCCAAGAGATGTACCGAACGATGAGCGGCGGATCCGCTGTGTCCGGTAGCCTCCCATTTTGCGCGCAAAGCTCGCATAACATGTTGAGCTCAGACCCGTAAGAGTGTACGGTACGTTCCGCACGCGAAGATATCAATAAATCCGCGGCACGGCGGCCAACCTCGTCGTCGTCGAGTAACCGCAGTACCCCAAGTCGCATAATCGCTGCCCATGGTGCAGACGGTACGTTCGATTTCAACCCGTACCGCACAACCGCGCGTCTGCTGCGAGCAGTCGTAAGGGAGACCTGAAAAGCGTCCGCATAAACGTGCAAAGTAGAATCAGCAGTACTCAACGCGCGGTAATCGGCGCGTCGCGACCGGTAGACTGAGGAAGGACGGAAGGGAAGGCGGAGGAGCATTACGCTCCAAGGCGGCGGCACGACGCCGGCGCGGCGCCCGAGCAGCCCGGGAAAGAACATATCGCGGGAAGGAGGGTAGTGCAGTATCTCGGTAGCCAACTCGTGTAGCTGCTGGAGCCAAGGGCGGCCGTGCCAGGCCGGGGCGACCAGGTTCGCTGCGGCGCCTGATTGCCGTAGCTTTAGCACCAGATCGTCCAGCAGCTGCCAAGGGGGATTGCACTATCTCACCTCGGCGCGCCACGTGGCGTCCGACTGGGCCAAGGAGTCCACCGCCTCGGTATCAGGGACCGTCCACCGCGAGTTGTACCGAGGTACCAGGGCGTTCTCCATATCGCGAATCGGTCGACCGTATGAGGTCCCCACATGTGATCGACGTACCGGAATATTCGAGGATTGATCATCCAATCGGAAAAATCCTTCTCGCGCGAAAGCTTGTCCGCCCATGCGTTCGCTTAAGACCGAATGTACCGTAATCGTAAACGAATATCGTGTATATCCAACAATACCATAGCTTGAGCAGTTCCGCCATAAGTATTGGTGACAGAGTGGTCAATTGGACAGGATGTGCGACACCGCCTGATTGTCCTCGTACAAAAGTACCCGGCGTCCCATCAGCCGTGGCAAAAACGACTGTATGGCGAGACGTACCGCTTTGAGCTCCTTGTACGTTATATGCCGTCGACGATCCTCCTCGTACCAATATCCGCGCGCCTCCATGGTTTCGCACAGTACCGCACCCCAGCCGTACTGGCTGGAGTCCGTGTGCAGATAAGCTGTCTCCACCGGGGGCAGAATCGGCGCGCCGTTGTGGCGCGTGGGAACATCGCGCCACCACTCCAGGTCGCGAATCAATTGACGCGTCAGAACGACCTTACCACTCGACGAGGAGCATCGGCCCATGACGGCGTGCGCCTCGCGGAGGTAGAAACGCGTCGGAGGCATCGCCAGGGATAGGAACTGGCCCTGCCCGGCGAGAGACGCAAGCAGCTTGGCCGGCGCGTAGTGGCGGCGGCGGCGGCGCGCAACGATGCACATGAGGTCGCGGGCCAGGTTGGAGAGCCGGCGCAGTTTCGCCGCCGGGGTGCGGAACTGTATTGCGACCATGTCCAAGTCCAGGCTTAAGTGCTGCAGCTGCTGGGTGGGCTCGGGGTGCGCCTTGGTGGGGTGCTTGGCCATACCCAGGCGCCCCCAGACCCGCTCGATCTCGGCCCGTAGGCGAAGAGCCACCTCGCGCGAAGTTAAGGTGCCATTATCAGGAAATCGTCGATGAACGGTAGGAGGCAAACGCCGCGCGCCTTGCGGTGACGCAAGCGTCGACGGGAGGGCCGGCCGCGGCTGCTGTATGTCGCGAAATCTGGTTGACGTAGGTGGCGCACCATGACCGCCATCAGAGTGCAAAAATACTAAGGGCTTAGCGACCAACTCATGCGGAGGACCGCGATGCGCCACATGGTGCCACGCACGTTGATTGTAAAGTAGTCGCGGACGTCCTCCCGCAAGCCCAGGGCGTAGTAGCCATCCTGCAGGTCGAAGGAAAACGCCCAGTCGCCGCGCTTCGCCAAGTACCGCAGGCGACGCAGGGTTTCGAATCGCATGGAATAGACCGCGTAGTAAGAGTTCATATGGCGCAGGTCTATTACAAGGCGCCACTTGTTGCAGCCCGGCTTCGGTATTAGGAAGACTCGCAACACGTAATGCTCGCGCACGCCAGGTTCTAGCGCGCCGACTGTAACTAGTCGCTTGCTCTCCCGCTCCCACCACTCGAGTTGCTGAGGCGTAGCGTCCTGTAGAGAGACGCCCCGGTGGAAAGGCTTGAGCGCCGCGCCATAGAAAGGCAGCGGCACTCCCTCGCGAACCCACCGGAGCATGCGCCCGCTCGCTCCAATTCGCCGCCACTCCCGCCAGTTCTGCCGCACACGATGGCGCAGAAACGTGGACGGGCGTGTTAGCGAAGCGGAACGGCGGGCCGCACCGTCATGCCTTGGCCTTGTCGGCGTCGTCGGCTGTGGGGCGGAAGTCGGGGCGTGGGCGGCGTCCGGAGGGCCGGCGCCGGCGCGCTCTGGATGGTGGCTCGTCGTCGTCGTTCCCGTCCTCGTTGGGGTATGGTCCAACTTCGAAGCGCTGTTGTACGGCTGCCTTTGCCGCCGCCGTGACGTTGTACTCGGCCTCGCGGCGCAAAAGCTCGTCGCTGAGCTTCGCCACTGCTTCCGAATTGTAGTCCGCGAGTAGTCCGCTTGAGGAGGCTGTGGCGAACCACCTGTGCGACTGTCTTGGTCCGCGCATCCGCATCGTTCGGCGCGTTGAGGCGGATAAACGCCAGGAAGTCGCGCCGGTGTTTATTTGAGACGTCGTAGGGCGCCACGCCTGCTTCAAGGAGGCGAAGGTCCTCCTTCTAGTACTGTACGAATGTACTGTGAAGCTGAGCTTTGACACACTCCTCTTCTTGCCAACACTGTACGAGGTACTATTCACCTAGATAGTGAAATGAACCTGCACTATGTACTAAACATCTGTCCACCGCCCTTTGACGAGATGCGTCGCTACCTTTCCATGCTAACCGTTCTGCCTCGAATGTTACTCCGCCACTGTGCTTTTCACTCATCTGCCACTCGCATGCACCCTCGCGCTTGTATTCTTCGAGGCATCTTCGCGCTTCTCGGTGCAGAAAAGCATGGCAACAGACCGTCCTCGCAGAGCAAAATGCACCTCTGCCCGCTTGCAGAGTCCTGGGGCGGGGGCATCTGCGGCTGCACTTGGTTTTGAACCAACGAGGGCTCTCGACACAATGCTAATGACCCCTATGGCGCAAGATTCTCCGCAGATGCACTTGCGTTCGGGCAGGAGGGCGTCCCAGGCGCCAATACCCACGACTCAGCCCATGAGGCCCTCGTCATGGCAGACCCGGACTGCGGCTCGGGTCCTGCACATGTCGACGGCGTGGCGGGGGGTGCTCCTCACTATCTTTCTCAATATTGCTGCGCGCCGCTCACTCCCGTCCGGAGGGGGGCGAGATGTGACAATTGTCGACGCCTTGAAGTGGGCTGCACCTCGAATCGTGAGCCCCCCCCCCCCCTTCGCCTTCCACAGTGCCATTATGTGTTAGACGCTAGCCGGGGTGGAATCTCACCCTCGCGCCTGTCTCTCTCTGCATCTCCGCCCAGTGGGAAGTCGCAGCAGCGTCGCCGCTTCGCGTCGCGCCGTGGCTGGAGCAGAATCGCCCGGAGGTCCTTGCCGAGCTCCGGAAGGTCCGGAATCTCTGCACTGGGCGCCTGGCGCATAGCAAACCTCTCGTCCCTCTCAGCGTCGCGGACGACTGCTACCGCACGGACTTCTGCCAAGGAAACGAGGACGCTTCGACATACTCGCCCCCTTGCCTTGCTTTCCTCTTGCTTGCACAAGATGTCCACGCCAGTCCGCCCAAGGGAGGCGTCAATCCTGCGATCGCAACAAGATGCCCGAGATGCAAGGACCTCATGGGTGTCACCCCTTGCTTTCGCATCTTCGAGAGCCTGCACCCCAACACAGGCGCGATGATGCCGGGACCGGAGTGGCTAATTCTGTCCTATCACGTCCCCGGCATGTTTGCCTTCCTGCCTGAAGTCGACCACGAGGACGAGGCCCGCTGTCGCAAGCACGAGACAGCGAGAACCATGGCGGCGGCGAAAGAGATGCGGCACTGGAACCCGGAGGCCCACATTGGGGACAACGAGTACATCCTCGCGGACGTCAAAGCAACGGCGGCTGAGGCCACCGCTGGCACGACTGACGAGCAAGAGATGCGGAGGGTGGAGAGAATTAATTGTAAAGGGTGGGATTACCCGCATCTCCGCAGTGGGGGCAGGTGAACGCCCGCATCTCTCGTGTACAAACCCGTCTACAGTCTCCCCTAGCTCTTGTAACGCTGCCCTGTGCAAGGAGCCCTTTGTCGTTGTCACGTCGCCTTGGTTCACTCACCGAGATTTGCTACTACCGCTGTTGGCGGCCTCCAAGGCGGAAATCTCTTGCGTGCGGATTCCGAGCACCTATCCTACTTGACGCAAGGGCCCCTCCCGGGAATGGTCTACCTCGACAGTCTGTTGACAGCGGGTCGTGTACTTATCATCGCGTCGAAGCGCCCAAGAAACCCCGACACCAACAGACGCGCCTTGTGGTTGGTCGTCGGAAGAGCTTCGGCGACTTTAAGGGCGCATCTCTCGGAGCACCTCGGCAAGCAACGTGGTTTCGTGTATGCCCCGTGACAGGGAATTCATGCTGCATAAGCTTTGCTGCCATAGCTCACTGGGCAGTACCTCCTTAACCAAAATCAACGATCACAACAAGTCATTTTTGACCGCAGATAAGAGTTAAATCGACTCATGTCCTTCTGTCCGTCACAAACCGCACTTCCTTTGCTAGCGCGGCCGGGGCAGCGGGGCGCCAACGCGCCGCGGCCGGGGCATGCTGGTGATTCATGCAAACCCGCATACTAAATGGTTTTCAGCCATGTAAGCAGCAAAAGCATGGCTAAAGGCAGCATCTGCGGCGTGCCGCCAACAAATATCAGGTATTAGCAATACTGCCTTGCAATCCGTATGGTATCGTCAAGCCGGTGCGTGTTCACATCCCTTCTATGCCACGCAACCCCGCATACTAACTGGTTCGCAGCCATCTAGGCAGTTGAAGCATGCCTAAAGGCATCATCTGCGGTGCAGCGCTGCAACAATCTACCATACGGCGTGCCGCCAACAAACATCAAGTATTAGCGGTACTGCCTTGCAATCCGTATGGTATCGTCAAGCCGGTGCGTGTTCATATCCCTTCTTTGCAATGCAACCCCGCATACTAAATAGTTTGCAGCCATCTAGGCAGTTAAAGCATGCCTAAAGGCATCATCTGCGGTGCAGCGGTGGAGCAATCTGCGGCGTGCCGCCAACAAGTATCAGGTATTAGCAATACTGCCTTGCAATCCGTATGGTATCGTCAAGGGTACATGGCACAGTTTTGAGTCAAAACGGTCCAATTCTTGGACTCAAAAATGTGCCCCCCACGTTATCGCTTAGGCTGGGATATGTACCCATTTTTCGGTCACATTTCAGGTGCAATGAAATACTATACGAGAGTACTAAAAATGGCACATCGGCGTGTCCTCTTCGCGCGCTCAGTCGCGTAAAGTACTATCCGCCTCACCTTGGAAGATTGCGGACGCGAGGGCGTGGCGACTGGCGTTCAAAGCCTGGAAAAAGAGCCTCAGTCGCGCAGGGAAGGGGCCCCGGGCCTACGAGTCTATCGCCGACCTCATAGATTGTGTTCGTCGCAACGAGATGCTACCTCTGAACCTTGCGGACAGTGACGCGGCGTTGGGGCGAGATGTCGGCGCATGCGGCGGTGCGGGCTTCGCGTCCCGAGGTGAGGGCTCCTTAGGCGGAGATGCGGGTCGGGGAGGCGGAGATGCGGCACCGCCACGTGAAGATGTGGCCCTGCGACTCCCACCAGCGGCACCCGAAGGCGCTTGACGGCTTGACGTGGCTTCGCGTTTCGGCTTAGGCGCCTGGAAGGGGTCGTCGTCCTCCAACTCTTTCGCCATTTTAAAGGAGGAGTCGGCCCACGCTTCTTGGAATGCTTCTTGCGCAGCTTAATGGGCGACAAGCTGCTGCTCTTGCCTTCATAGGCGGAGATGCGGGTCGGGGAGGCGGAGATGCGGCACCGCCACGGGAAGATATGGCTTTGCGACTCCCACCAGCGGCACCCGAAGGCGCATGACGGCTCGACGTGGCTTCGCGTTTCGGCTTAGGCGCCTGGAAGGGTCGTCGTCCTCCAACTCTATCGCCATCTTGAAGGAGGACTCGGCCCGCGCTTCTTGGAATGCTTCCTACGCAGCTTAATGGGCGACAAGCTGCTCTTGCCTCCCGTGCTCAACACACCGTGCGGGCGCTTCGTCGCACTCAAAGGCTGAGGCTCGCTCGGCGGCTTGGCAGTCTCCGAGGGACCAAGCCTGCTCGGGGGAGGGGCGGAGCTGCTCGAAGCTCTATCAAGAGACCTGCTGCAGCGCCGTTTTGGGAGCCATCTCCGCCGGACCCCGGTGGCGGTGGTTGAGATGCGGGCTTAGAGGACCCGCCAGCCTGACGCTGCGCCGCTACGACCTGGTAGTAGCGGTCGTCGGCCAAGACGGTGGGGGGTAAAGAGCTGGCTCGGCAACCTTCTAGTATGAGGTTTTTTTATGACAAAAAGGGGATTTAATTGCCCATATGCTTTACAAGACTATACATATTGCAAGGCAGTACCACTAATGCCTGATATTTGCTTGCGGCACGCCGCAGATTGCTGCAGCGCTGCACCGCATATGCTGCCTTAAGGCATGCCTTAATTGCCTAGATGGCTGCAAACCATTTCGTATGCGGGGTTGCATGGCATAGAAGGGATGCGAACACGCATTTGCTTGACGATACTATACAGATTGCAAGGGAGTAGGGCTAATACATGATATTTGCTGGCGGCACACCGCAGGTTGCTGCAACGCTGCACCGCATATGCTGCCTTTAAGCATGCTTTACTTGTCTAGATGGGTGCAAACCATTTGGTATGCGGGGCTGCATGGCATAGAAGGGATGTGAACACGCACCGGCTTACTTGACGATACGATACAGATTGCAAGGCAATAGGGCTAATACCTGATATTTGCTGGCGGCACGCCGCAGATTGCTCCAGCCATTTGCCTAGATGGCTGCAAACCATTTCGTATGCGGGGCTGCATGGCATGAAGGGATGTGAACACGCACCGGCTTGACGATACTATGCGGTTTGCAAGGCAGTAGGGCTAATACCTGATATTTGCTGGCGGCACGCCACAGATTGCTGCAGCGTTGCACCGCAGATGCTGCCTTTAAGCATGCTTTGATTGCCTAGATGGCTGCAAACCATTCAGTATGCGGGGCTGCATGAACCACTAACCTGCGCCGGCCGCCGCGCGTTGGCGCTTCGCTGCCCCGGCCGCCGCGCGTTGGCGCTCCGCTGCCCCGGCCGCGGCGCGTTGGCGCCCCGCTGCCCCGGCCGCGGCGCGTTGGCGCCCCGCTGCTCCGGCTGCGCTAGCAAAGGAAGTGCGGTTTGTGAAATCGACGGACAGGAGTCGATTTAACTCTTATCTTCGGTTGAGAATTATTTGTTATGATCGTTGACTATAATTAATGAGGTATTGTCCAGGGAGCTATGGCAGCGAATTTCAAGCTGTATGAATCCCTTGTCACGGACCGGACACGAACCCACGTTGCTTGCCGAGGTGCTCCGAGAGATGCGCCCTTAAAGTCGCCGAAGCTCTTCCGACGACCAACCACAAGGCGCGTCCGTTGGTTTCGGGGTTTCTTGGGTGCTTTGACGCGATGATAAGTACACGACCCGCTGTCAACAGACTGTCGAGGTAGACAATTCGCGGGAGGGGCCCTTGCGTCAAGTAGGTGCTCGGAATCTGCACGCGATAGATTTCCGCCTTGGAGGCCGCCAGCAACTATAGGAGCAAATTCAGGTGAGTGAACCAAGGCGACGTGACAACGACAAAGGGCTCCTTGCCTAGGGCAGCGTTACAAGAGCTAGGGGAGACTGTACACGGGTTTGTACACGAGAGATGCGGGCGTTCACCTGCCCCCACTGCGGAGATGCGGGTAATCCCACCCTTTACGGTCAACTCGATCTCTCCACCCTCCGCATCTCTTGCTCGTCAGTCGTGCCAGCGGTGGCCTCAGCCACCGCTGCTTTGACCTCCGCGAGGGCGTACCCGTCGTCCCCAATGTGGGCCTCCGGGTTCCAGTGCCGCATCTCTTTCGCCGCCGTCATGGTTCTCGCTGTCTCGCATACACGAACCCACGTTGCTTGCCGAGGTGCTCCGAGAGATGCGCCCTTAAAGTCGCCGAATCTCTTCCGACGACCAACCCCAAGGCGCGTCTGTTGGTTTCGGGGTTTCTTGGGTGCTTTGACGCGATGAGACGTACACGACCCGCTTTCAACAGGCTGTCAAGGTAGTTCATTTGCGGGCGGGGCCCTTGCGTCAAGTAGGTGCTCGGAATCTGCACGCAACAGATTTCCGCCTTGTAGGTCGCTAGGAGCGGTAGGAGCAAATTCAGGTGAGTGAACCAAGGCGACGTGACAACGACAAAGGGATCCTTGCACATGGCAGCGTTACAAGAGCTAGGAGCGACAGTATACGGGTTTCATTGTACGCGAGAGATGCGAGCGCTCATATTCCCCCACTGCGGAGATGCGGGTAATCCCACCCTCTACCTTTAAATTCTCTCCACCCTCCGCATCTCTTGCTCGTCAGTCGTGCCAACGGTGGCCTCAACCACCGCTGCTTTGACGTCCGCGAGGACGTACCCGTCGTCCCCAATGTGGGCCTCCGGGTTCCAGTGCCGCATCTCTAGCCGCCGCCATGGTTCTCGCTGTCTCACATATACGAACCCACGGTGGTTGCCGAGATACTCCGAGAGATGCGCCCTTAAAGTCGCCGAATCTCGTCCGACGACCGACTTCAAGGCGTCGAAAATTGTCACATCTCGCCCCCTCTTGACGGCAGTGAGTGGCGCGCAGCAATTGAGAAAGATGATGAGGAGGAGCCCCCGCCCCCCCCCCCCCCCCCCCCCGCCACGCCGTCGACATTGGCAGGACCCGAGCCGCAGTCCGGGTCTGCCATGACGAGGGCGTTTGCCGGGCCATTTTACCAGGGGACGAGATTCGCATCTGCCGGTGAGCTTCTTGGACATACTCGTTGCAAATCCCCCGCAGCTCGTTGTACACAAGCCGGTGGTCTTCAGAGGCCAAGAAGGCCCGAATGTTCACCGTGCTCTCATCCCCGCCCCTCCCTTGCAGTCTGAGGTCATCGGGTACTGCGGATCGTGCATGAGGTGTTAGAGGTCGTTGGCAGACAAGGACGAAAACACGAAACGGGTGGGAAACGGGGCGGGTGTCACCACTCATGTCGAGATGCGCGACGGCGAGGTGCGCTTAATGCAGCCCACGGCGCCGTGATGAGAGATGCGAGCGAAGATGCGAGTCCGCGTACCGTTGGAGTCGCTCCGGGGAGAGGGTCAAAAGGTGGCACACCTTGAGGCTTGGGGGGTGAGGCTGAGGCTCGCCGTGAGGCGAAGGCTGCGAATCTCCGGCCCTGGGCCATAGCGGTCCGCTTCCATGTTGCCCACCGCCCGGCTGCAGGGGCCTCATGGGCTGAGTCGTGGGTATTGGCGCCTGAGACGCCCTCCTGCCGGAACGCAAGTGCATCTGCGGAGAATCTTGCGCCATGAGGGTCACTAGCAGTGTGTCGAGAGCCTTGCTCGTTGGGTCAAAGCCAAGTGCGGCCGCACATGTCCCCGTCACGCACATGACTCTGCAAGCGGGCAGATGTGCGTTTTGCTCTGCGAGGACGGTCTGCCATGCTTTTGTGCACCGAGAAGCGTTAAGATGCCTCACAGAATACAAGCGCGAGGGAGCTTGCGAGGGGTAGATGAGTGGGAAGCGCAGTGGCGGCGTAGCATTCGAGGCCCCCAAAAACGGTTAGCATGGAAGGGTAGCGACGCATCTCGTCAAAGGGCGGTGGACATTTGTGTAGTACATAGTGCAGTTTCATTTCACTGAATAGTACCTCGTACAGTGTTGGCAAGAAAAGGAATGTGTCAAAGGCCAGTTTCACAGTACATTCGTACAGTGTTAGGCGTAACTCAAATTTGCACCCCCCAAAAGGGGTACAATATTGAATTAAGGGGGGTGCAATTTTGAGTCCAGAAATGGCCCATTTTGACTCAATAATCGCCCTTTTTCCTATCATCAAGCCGGTGCGTGTTCACATCCCTTCTATGCAATGCAACTCCGCATACTAAATGGTTTGCACCCATCTAGGCAGTTAAAGCATGCCTAAAGGGAGCATATGCGGTGCAGCGCTGCAGCAATCTGCGGCGTGCCGCCAACAAATATCAGGTATTAGCAATACTGCCTTGCAATCCGTATGGTATCGTCAAGCCGGTGCGTGTTCATATCCCTTCTATGCCACGCAACCCCGCATACTAAATGGTTTGCACCCATCTAGGCAGTTAAAACATGCGTGAAGGCATATCTGCGGTGCAGCGCTGCAGCAATCTGCGGCGTGCCGCCAGCAAATACCAAGTATTAGCGGTACTGCCTTGCAATCCGTATGGTATCGTCAAGCCGGTGCGTGTTCATATCCCTTCTATGCCATGCAACCCCGCATACTAAATGGTTTGCACCCATCTAGGCAGTTAAAACATGCATGAAGGCATCATCTGCGGTGCAGCGCTGTAGCAATCTACCATACGGCGTGCCGCCAGCAAATACCAAGTATTAGCGGTACTGCCTTGCAATCCGTATGGTATCGTCAAGCCGGTGCGTGTTCACATCCCTTCTATGCCATGCAGCCCCGCATACTAACTGGTTTGCAGCCATCTAGGCAGTTAAAGCATGCCTAAAGGCATCATCTGCGGTGCATGGCTGCAGCAATCTGCGGCGTGCCGCCAACGAGTATCATGTATTAGCAATACTGCCTTGAAATCTGTATAGTATTATACAGCATATGCGCAATTAAATTCCCTTTTCTCATATGAATCCGCATACTGAAAGGTTGGCAGTCATCTATTAGGCCGTGATAGCCTGCCTAAAGGCAGCAATCTGCGGGGCATCGCTGTAGCAATCAATGTCCGAACGTCGACTGGCATCCCGCAAGTGTCCAAGGAGGCATGGATCGTCTTCATCCACAAGGTCAGCTTTCTCCGCCTCCGGAAGATTGCACGGTCACGATTGCCCACAGATTGCACAGACTGGCCCACGAAGCTCATGAGATTCCCCATCGAGTTCTTCCCTTTGACCACAAAGTCTACCTGCTTCATGGTGGGCAACTTGGCGCAAACTGTGAGGCACTTGGCTGCTCCGAGACAGCCGCGAACAAGATTGCGTCGGCTCTCGACATGGTGCCGACCAAAGTGTTCTCGCACACTGTTGCAAGTGGAGTTCGGAAGCTGTGAGTGCGTGCGCTCCCTGACCTTGTCAACGAGCACGCGTACGCCGACCGCAAGCGCGCACTCCAAGATTCCAATGGCAGCCAGGGAGCATGGCCGGAGGCATCTTGGCAACATGTCGTGGAGTTCGTTCTCTTCGTGGAGTGCCAGAGCAAGAATGTGAAACACTGTGGCTACTCGATTCGCAGCGTGCGAGAATGGCACAACGACAACGAGATGCGGAGCGGCATTCAACACATCAAGCACCAACTCTTCACGAAGCCCACCAACACCTGCCAGCCCTGCCAAGCCGGCTCTCTACCCCCCACCGTCTTGGCCGACGACCGCCACTACTAGGTCGTGGCGGCGCCTCGTCACTCTGGCGGGTCCTCCAAGCCCGCATATCAACCACCGCCAGCGGGGTCCGGCGGAGATGGCTCCCAAAACGGCGCTGCAGCAAGTCTCTTGGTGCTTCGAGCAGCTGCGCTCCCTCCCCCGAGCAGGCTTGTCCCTCGGAGACTGCCAAGCCGCCGAGCGAGCCTCAGCCTTCGAGTGCGACGAAGCGCCCGCACGGTGCGTTGAGCACGGGAGGCAAGAGCAGCTTGTCGCCCATTAAGCTGCGTAGGAAGCATTCCAAGAAGCGCGGGCCGAGTCCTCCTTTAAATATGGCAAAAGGCAAAGTACTTGGAGGACGAGGACCCCTTCCAGGCGCCTAAGCCGAAATGCGAAGCCACATCAAGCCGTCAGGCGCCTTACTTCGGGTGCCGCTGGTGGGAGTCGCAGGGCCACATCTTCCCGTGGCGGTGCCCCATCTCCGCCTCCCCGACCCGCATCTCCGCGTAAGGAGCCCTCATCTCGGGACGCGAAGCCCGCACCGCCGCCTACGCGGACATCTCGCCCCAACGCCGCATCGCTGTCCGCAGAGTTTTGAGGTAGCATCTCGTTGCGACGAACACAATCTCTGAGATCGGCGATAGACTCATAGGCCCGGGGCCCCTTCCCTGCGGAACTGAGGCTCTTTTTCCAGGCTTTGAACGCCAGTCGCCACGCCCTCGCGTCCGCAATCTTCCAAGGTGAGGCGGATAGTACTTTACGCATCTGAGGGCGCGAAGAGGACACGCCCATTTGTCATTTTTAGTACTCTCGTACAGTATTGCATTGCACCTGAAACGTGCTCGAAAAGTGGGTACATATCCCAGCCTAAGTGATCACGTGGGGGGGGGGCACATTTTTGAGTCCAAGAATAGGACCGTTTTGACTAAAAATGGCCCCTGTACCGGAGCTCGCCGCGTCAGCGCTACTAGCGGGCGCGCGAGGCTCGGCAGGAGTAGAACCACTAGGCCGCTGAAGGTTACTCCGTAGGGCTTCCAGAAGCTCCGTAAGCCCCGCGGAACCGGCCTCCAGCGCGGCGATGCGGTCTTCGGCTAGGCCACTAGGGGCGTCACCGGAGTTGTCAGGCATACTGAGCCCTGACAGTGCCGTGCGCAGGGCGTCGTGCTAGCGCATGCGGAAATATCGACAAGGATCGCTTCCCCTCGCGGCCCAGGTGCCGCGCGATTGCTGGTGCGTGAAGGGATGAGCGCTATTGTCTAGACAGTTGGCTAAGTAATGCCTGCACGTAGGAATGGAAACAGGTTGGGAGCTGGTGCGGTCGCGAGTCCGCTGCTCACTGCCCCGTCCTGGAAGATTCCAGACATAGCCGATGACTGACTCTTGTGCTATATTCTCCAGGCGGTAGTCGTCTGACCGCACAACTCGGTCCGTCATCTGACTAAACTCAGTTAAGTACTTAACAACGATAATGTGGGTTTTCTCCTTCCCCAGTACTTTCCGTGCATTCTCTTGACGCTCTCCTTGTAACCAAAAAGTACATTCTTGCTGTCGATACCACCATTGCCCCTATCCTCGGCGTGTCAAACTCGGATCCAACGACTGCATTGCGGGCTGCAGAGCGCCACAAAATCCAGAAGTATGACGAGGGTGTCCGAAACGCCGCCGGCATGCTTCGCTTTATTCCTTTCGCCGTTTCCGAGTTCGGCTCGCTGGCCCCGCACGCTGAAGCCTTCTTTGTGGAGCTCGCGAAAGCTAGCCACACACACACTGGCAAAAAAATCGGCCAGCTCTTGTCTGCGTGGCGCCGCCGTTTCGTCTTGCTCATCAACATGGCACATGCAGACAACGTACTTGGCGGGATCGCGGCCGCGCGCGCAGCACGTGATGGTGCTCTTGCGCCTGCGTCGCGTCGCTCGTCGGCCTGTGTTGCTATGACCCGGGTCATTGGCTGCAAGCATCCTCGCCGCGGCTGATGGCCTACCCCGGGGCGGTGGTCCCTTTGGTTCCTGGCAGCTTGGCGACTTCGTGGTTCCCTTGGCTCTCCCTCGGTTCTTGGCTACATTCTTACTGGTACCAGTACCGCTAGCGACTACTGTATGATGTGCAAAATGGACGTGCGAAATACGTATGATGTGCGGAAATATCGACAGGATTGGGGGCCCCAAGCTTCCGCCGGCCACTGCGCGCCCGCGCGCCAATGTAGTAGTAGTCATCATAATCGTCGAGTACTGGTGTGAATTACAAAAAAGGCAGTAACAAATCCACCTACTGCTAAAAGTAGTACTAAAAGATCAACACTGTTGTCGGAGGGGATTGTCGAAGTGATGGCTGAGTGGCACTGTCACTGATGGGGGGAGAGTCGGCGAGAGTCGGCGTGCACGCGTCGAATCACGTCGAGTGCTGGCAAGCAAGGTGCAAGCTGGAAAGGCAAAGGGCTGCTATGAGCCGTGGGCGATGGACGATAGGTAGTCGCTGTCGCCGTGGTGATGGCTGAGTGGCACTGTCACGAGAGAGAAAGGGTGAGTCGGAATATTTTTGGAAAAGCAGTAGACTGAATTACAAGGAGCCGAGGCTGGCAATTAATAGCAGCCGGCTAGATGTCAATTAGGACGGACACCTCTCCGTCAAAGAAGGCCAACTGGCAAAGATGCCTAGGTGCCATGCTTTGGTAACAACTGGGTGCCGTACTTCTGCCACAAGGTCCAAATTAGGCACTGGTACGGCAGCCAGCTGTTCACTGGAAAAATGCGGATTTCACAGAGAGAAAAAGCGGATTCAGGGTACCGGGGTACCCTGGGTCCAACAACTGTAATCCGCCGAAAGTCATAATAACTACATGAGCTAGCAGCAGAAGGCGATATCCGGAAATCATCCGTGCTTTCCCCGGTTCTGCCTGGTACCGGGGAAAGCACGCAAAGTACTGGGGAAGGAAAAAGCCTACATTTAAGCAGAACCCCCTTAGCGCCGGGCCTACTGGGGGTCGTCAGCTTGCTGTGTTGATTTTCTAATTCTGGGGAACTGCCCTTTTTGTAATTCACACCGGTACTGGTAGTCGTCAGCGTCGGCGCGGCGCTGCTCCGCCAACATGCCGTCACGCGGCAGCTAGAAATCCGGTTGCTTGCTGGCTCTGCATCACACGGAGCGCATGTTGCACCTTGGACATTGAAACTTGCTTGGCTACCGCGGCGTCTGCAAACCCTGCAGTGTCTCCGCAGCGTGCCGAGGTTTCAACCAAGTGTTTTGCGTGACGGACACGTTGCCCGTGGTTGCTACCGCCGCCTGCCGCCGCCACGGCGGTTTCACACGTAGTGTACATCTGTTTACGTACGTACGGGCGTCATTTCGAAACTCAGCAGCAGCGTGTAGTGCGACGCCGATGGCGGGGGCCTGCGGGTGACCCTCGCAGCCGCTGCACGCATCCATAGTAGACCAAGGACTGAGATCCAGGCGACAGACACCATGATGTGCACGCGCCGCGGCTCGCAGCCTCAGCGCGTGAGTTCCAAGTGCCATAGTATGCACGTTTTGTTCGCCCTGACCATAGTTCTGCAGCTGTGCACCGTCAGGTATGGGACTGCCCACTCACCTGACCTTCCTATTGCTTCTCGCCGAAGTCGATGCTTGTCCTCCTGCACATCACACTCCTTGCTTTTGCTGTGGATAGAGATCCGAGCCCTGAAATCATGGCACTGTAAGGCACCAGCTAGCAGAACCATATCCTCCGCAGACGTGTTGGTATCTGCTTATCTAGACCCTTTCGGATTGATGTTCGATTTGCCAGGGCATGGATGACCATTGATGGAGGACAGAACATCACCCTGCACGGATCCACCAATATTGGTGCTCCCCCCCCCCCCCCCCCCCCCGTCTCCCACCCTCTCAACCTCCCCAGCCACCTCATTACGATGGCAAACATCTCATGGCATGTGCATGCACTCACTCTGCATTTATTATCTGGCTCATATTTGATGCTGTTTGATTTCAGGACCATGGTGGACTTCAGAGAAGTACAATCTGAATGTGTACGGTGACTTGACTGTTGGAGCGGTGCTTCCAATTGACCCTGAATCAGTCACAAATGATGTGAATGTGGAGGGATCTGTCATCACCTCGAAGCTAGTTCTGCGAGATGCAGGCGCAACTGACGTAAGAACATTCCTATTCCTCACATTTATTTCTGTCAAGCGCGATTTTCATGGAGCTGTACGCATGCTGCACCCGAATGTTTGAATCTGAGAACAGCTGTACCCCCCCCTTTGCGCCCGGGAACAACAAGGTGGTGGTTGGTGGCCAACGTCCACCTCCTGACTTTGTCTTCTTCTCTGCTGAAAGAGAGACAGACGGTGAGTTTGCCTGCTTTCACTCCATGCTGTGGCTCCTCGGCAGACCTGAGTAACACAGCCCCGAAGGAGCGTTGATCTCTTGACGGTACGTCATGATATTTGCGTTTTCCTCTGACTTGCCTTGCGCAGCGGATGGGATTGTATCACAGCAAGTCGTGAAGATTCAGCGTCAGCAAGGTCTGGACTCAACCTTCAATAAGGTACTGTCCGATCTGTTTGAGCTGCGTCTATCAATTCAAGACAACCCAAATTTGGGTATCCATGCTGGCGACAACAAGGTCACAGGTAAGTTTTAGTGCCCCAGCAGTTCAGCGCGGCCAGTGCAAACAAGATAATTGAACCATTGAATTTGTGGGAAACAAAGCATACTAGACTAGCCACTAACTAGCACTTGAAATGTACCGCTGTGCGTGTTCAGTCCAAGGCAAGACTGCCGAGTTGGCCATTGTTGCAGAGCGTGAGGTGAATTACCCTGGAAATAAGGCAAAATTCACTCTGACAGAACTAAACGACGATGTTGAGGTTGCCGCTCAGGGTCTCCCAAAGGTAACAGATATTGCTGAACTATTTCCACTTGACGTTTTCCTTCACATATCGGTGTCTAGTCCGCATGCAACCACCTGGCAACTCTGCAGTGGCATTTGACCTAGGCCGGTTGTGTATACGCACAGGTCCGCTCTCGGTTTTCCTTTGTCAACGACGAAGGAAACCTTGACATGATTGGAATGTCATACTCCATCATGCGGCTCCAAGATGAGAGAGCTATTCTTGACCCTGCCACATCCTTGGCAGACCTGGGCATCTCGGGATACGATGCTGGAATTCTTGACACAGAATACCGAGCATTGTGCGCAAAAATGCTTGCATGAACTCCATCACCGCTTGTCATCATTGCCTGGCTGCCCAATCATGCACACAGTATTCTGATTTGTTTGCCATGTTATGCAGCTCTCGGGCCACTGTGCGTGTCACACAGCAGGGCGACACTTTCATGACCCTGAGAGCCCCAACAGTGCGGGACCTGGAAGGATTCGTACCAGGGCAGGGAAAGGTGACGCTGACATTTCAGCAAGGTCAAACAGATTTCAGCATTGCATCAGAGTCTCAGGTGAGCGTCAACTACTGTGTGGGTTAGTAACGCTGTATAATAGACATTGACTTGCGGAGCTTGTTGGTAAAAGTTTACACTGACATTTGCTTTTCCAGATCAGATATGGTATCCCCAGCTCACGGTGGCATCACCTGACCACAACGCTGGATTGCAGGCACATGCAGATGTCATTCTGTGGTACAACGGCACCATCCCTCTTCTGAATATCCAGACAAGTGGCATCTCAATCATCCCTCAGATGGACCAGTCTGCCGTGGTTATTGGGCGCTTTTCTGATGCAGAGAACGACCGGTCTCATCATGGCGCACGTCTCAGCGTCGGCGAGCTGCAGGTGCGGAAAGTGGAGCAGTTCATTGTTGATGCGCTATTATTCCAATGAAGCATTCGCGCCCTGTTGATTTGGTGTTGCTCGCGGACTAATAATATCCTCCCAACTCTGGTCTCCCTCTGCCAAACCCTGGCTTTTGTCCGCCTCAGATGATGCATCTCGCACCAAATGTTGATCACAACTACTTTGGATACCCATTCGACCCAGTGGCAGACCCCGGACTGATGTACCAGGACCCAGTTGCAGAAAGACTGGATGTGATGGAGATCAGCACACAGGTGAGATACTATCTTCAGAATAATGCATTGACTACCCCCCCCCCCCCCCCCCCCCCCTTGGCCTGCGCGCTCTTAAGACCGAGCTGTTTTGTTGGCTTATGTTATGCTGTATTTGCAAGGGTCCCTACTATCGGACCGGTGGGCGTCGCGCCCCTGAGGACGAGGTCTCTTTGATTCTCAACTCTGGCAAAAGCATCCGCTTGTTCACCGCAAAGTGCTACGTCGGAGACGGCATTGTTGGCGATGCACCTACGCCAACGGCAACGGACCCTGTGAATGGGCGTGAGAGTCCCATTGTTGGGCGCGACCGCTGGATTGGCGGCTGGTTTGGAGGTTCCATATCCCTGAATGGAACAGGAGTCACCCAGGCTGCGCCAGATTTTCCTCTCATGCTTCAGACAGTGACCTACAACCATTCCAATGGAGGCATGGGGGTGCGTGTTCCCAAGAGTATGCCCAATGACGATAAGCAGACACCAAGCTGTCTTTTGTGCATATAATGTGTTCTTTCTTGAAAAACGCAATTCCTTCTCTTGCCAAATATCTCACATGATTCCTTTCCCTGCGTGGCCGCAGGGAGTGGTCCTCACAGGCACGTACAAACTGGATGTTGGAGGGATCTCGCTGTATGACTGGAGGGATGGCCACGAAGTTGATGGGAACACCGAGTATGATCTTAGGAAATCAAGCCGCAAGCTCACAAGCATTGGCAGCCTGAGAATCAGTGCTCTGGAGGAGACGCTTCAGCATGGCCAGGCACGTGCCCTGATATGCTGTGCGCATTATTGAACCCCCCCCCCCCCTTCCTCCCCCCCAGCATGTCTATTGCCCGTATGTAGATTGCTGATCATCATCCCTTTGCAATGCTGATAAATTGCAGATCCCGCTGGAGGGATTTGGTACCCCATTTACTGCTGCAGCAGCTGCTGATGGTGCATTCATCCCGGAGGTGTACATCGATGGCAACGAAGTCCCGGGCCGCGCCCGTCTGCGAGTTGGAACAGCAGCCTTGCACGATGGACGGTACTGTGCTTCCATCTAGATATCTTTCCTCAATGTGCAGGAGTTTGAGTAGTCATTCACAAAAAATTGACTGGCGTGTGTGCAATGATAGGCCTGGAGACTGGAAGTACCCCAGGACACATGGTATCCACGTCTATGACCTGAGTCAGCACTCTCTGCAGATGGATGCCGCGTTCCTGATGGCTATTCAGAGCAGGAAGGAGGCAGATGACGAGAACTACGTTCCTGTGGAGGGTGCACCTGAATTCTGCGAAACTGAGCCATGCAACCCAGACCCTGCGGTGAATCTCCACCCGGGGATGATGGTGTTTCGCTCTGGCATTGAGGTATTTCTGCTCCTCCCCTGCAGCTCTGTGTGCGTGACAGCTTGTTTCTTCAAAGCCAGATTTTGGCGAGCTTGCCTATAACATGTCGTGTCATTCTGTGTACTTAGGTCCGTGTGGATGAAGCCAGCATGCTCCGAGTGGGAACTCCCACAAACAGCATCCAGATCAGTGGCGGTGTGCACCAGAACATCACCGGTGACAACAAGGAGCTGTCTCTGCAGCTGCACAGCTACCTTGGCGTCGAGGTTGGCGGTGGTGACGACCGCGCCAGGGTCCGTGAGAAGCCGCAGTACTTGGTCACTGGCACCCCAGAGCTTACCACAGTTGTGGACCCATGGGGACTTGGAAAGTATGGAAGGCCTCTCCTGCTGGCACGGGATGTTGAAGTTGACGGTTGCTCCATCCCCAAAATGAGCAGCGACGCTGTCATCAACTACAACGAGGCGACTGGCGAGTCCTCGGTCGATCCTTACACGACCTACATCTACAACATCCGTGCCAATGGCACACAGTGCGTTTCGCGCATCGGCATCATTCCCACACCCCCAGAAACTGGAGGTACTGCAGACATACTGGGCAGATACCCTGCTGGCCCTGGAGAGGTTCAGGCAGAGATGGAGTACAAGGAGCTCTACATCTCCACTGACAACTATGTAGATTTTGACCGGAGGTCCCGCGTGAAGATTGGTGGAATTTTCTTTGATGGCAAGGGGGCGCAACCCACAGACATGAAGAATGCCTTCAGCGAAACATCTGAGTGGACAGAGGATTGGCTCACAGATGCAGGGTTTGATCCGATGCTTGGTGACAAGAAGAACACCATCCGTGGTGACTCAGAGCTCAATATCAATGGTGGTCTGCAAGGAGGCAACGTTACCATCACTGGAGGCTCTTCGCGCTACAACAACGTCCGGACCGGCAGTGTCATCATCAGGTAGTGCTTCTATCTCTGGGTGCACATGTAGGGCGCAACACACTTGGCTCAGTGTAGGTTTGACACCTGTGGAATTTTTGAATTGAGCTCACAGATAATTGATGTAATGTTCTGCAGGTCAGGATCGGATGGCATGGTGGGCACATGGGAGGGTGACACTGGAGAGATCGAGATTCACTCGGAGAAGGCAGGAGTCATTGGCAGTTCTGGCGACTTCAATACCTCCACTGGAGATGCAACTGTTGGCACGTCGGGGTCATACATTTTCAAGACTGGCTACAGTGCAGCTGGCGGCAACTCCGGTGGTGTCACATTCAACACTGGATACGCAGGAGCTGGACGTGCGGGCGGCTTTCATGTCTACGCTGGCCTCACACAGGGCTTTGCCACTGATGGCGCTGACATTGATATGTTTGCCGGCGATACAACTGGGTCTGGAGGAAACGGTGGCCACGTGGAGATTGTGGCCGGTGATGGCGAGGTCTCAGCAGGCAGTGTCACTGGCGGCGCAGGTGGGCACATGCGCCTGGAGGCAGGGTCTGGTAAAGGCACGAGTGCTTCGCATGTTGCCGATGGTGGTGACATGTTCATCTACGGTGGCAACTCCACATCCAATGTTGGAGGAGATGTGATCATTCACACTGGCAAGACTGGTGGCACAAACTTTGACCTTGCCAAGGATAGTTCGGCGGCCGAGTCAGGTTCCCTGTTCATGAGGACGCCTAGCATTGAGGACACCAACCTCTTTGGATATACCGGGTCGATCATTATGGGGACCGGTGACTCCCCCAACAACGAGGCGGGCTACGTGGATGTCTCTGCTGGATCATCGCTGAATCTAGGTGCAGAGATCAATATCACAGCTGGTGCAGCGCACAACACACAGCCGGTGACCAATGGGGAAATTGAGGGTGGAAACGTTTTCATCACAGGAGGAGCTGCCTACAACTCAGTCTCTCAAGGCAGGGGCGGTAACATCACACTGGAGGCAGGACTTGCCCTGAAATACGGAGGCAACTTGATGTTGTATGCAGGCGATACCATCACGTCTGACGTTGAAACAGGTACATTGGCAGCCCCAAACGCCAGGTTTTTGGTGTGTAGCGGGCACTTTTCCTCAGCAAGGATCTGACATGGAAAATTGTGCTGCGCCAGGGCAACCGTCCTACTCTACCTCCCTCAACCGCATTGGAGGGTACGTGCACATCGAATCAGGCGCTGGCGCCCTCAAGCACAGCGGTCACATCTTCATGAACACTCCAGATGGTGGTAGTGGGGGCGGGGCCGGCAACATCACGATCCAGACTGGAGACTCCAACACGGGCGTTGATTGTGGTGCCGATGGGGCAACAACCTGTGTCGGGGGCAACATGACAATCGCCTTGGGGTACAACGCTGTCAAGCATGGTGCGTACTTCAATCTTACCGGAGGAGACACTCAGCTGGACCACGGGATTGGTGGCCCAGTTTTGGTCGACGCAGGTGACGGCGACAACGGTGTGGGAGGAAACGTGGCAATCAGCGGCGGAGCAGGATTCAACGACCCGCGTTCTGCCAATGCCGCCATGAACCAACCCAACAATCCGGACTGGGTGCAGTTTGGGCTTGCGGATGCTGGCAACACCAACGGCTACGGTGGCAATGTCAGCCTCACTGGCGGAGAATCTCTCCACGATCATGGTGGCTCGGTGAATTTGCGCTCTGGGCGCCCGGGAGACAGAGATCTTGCGATGAGTGGCAACATCACCCTCATCACGGAAGATGCCTGTGCTGACTGCCTCACTGGGACAGTGGACGGCCCTGCTCTTGGCCGGAGTGGCAACCTCGAGCTTCTCACTGGGGAGGGGCAACAGTTCAGTGGCAACATCACGCTTACAACAGGCAAGACCCAGCTCGCCGGTGGCATGACTGGCAACATTACTCTGCTAGGTGGAGAGTCTCTGAATGGAGCTGGAGGCCATATCAACATCACAGCTGGCCGCGGCCAGAGTCTTCTGGAAGGAGGCGCTCTGGGCGGAGGCGATGTTCGTTTGGATGATGGCGATCTTTGGCTTAATTCTGGCCGTTTGGTGGAGGTGAAGGGTGATTACGGGACCGAGATTCTGGGTGGAGATGCTCTGGACAGGACCTTCAAGGAGGTGGGTACTCTAGACAAAACGATCAGCTTGACGTAGTTGCGCCTCTCATGACCTTAGCATAGCGGTTTCTCTAACACCAAGTGGCATGCTCCTCCCTAGGTCACTATTACTGAAGGTCAGTGGCCACCGACCTTGACAAACTACCGGATCGACACCTACTACACCAAGCAGGGCGAATACGACGGCGGATATGTGAAGATGGAGGCTGGCATGAGTGAGCGTGCCACCGGCGGATTTGTGGAGATCCGAGGTGGTTACTCTGAGTCTCGGAATGGCGGCAGTGTCACGATGGTGACAGGACGCGGAAACAGCCAGGCGCAGCCGATCAACAGTCAGCTGTGGCATGATGAGGTTATCACCTACACTGGGGACCTCACCACCCCTCCCGGTGACCTTCTATCCAACAAAGTCTGGAGTCACAGCCGCACTCAGGACGACACAGCAACGAGCGGGAACCTGGAAATCGGGACAGCGCATGCTTATCCTGACATCGATCGCTCAGTGAGCACTGGCATCAGTGGCAGCGCACATCTCTACACAGGCGATTCTGGCAATGGTGACTCGGGCGACTTAGATGTGTCCACTGGGCACGCTGTGAAGGGCCAGGCGGGTGACATGACGTTCCGTATCGGGAACTCCACTGACGTGCAGGGATACGGTGAAACGTCTGGCTTCGACGGCGGGGACATTCATATGACTGCTGGCCTGTCAACCTCCCATATTGCAAAGGGAGGAGATATCACACTGACTGGAGGCCTAGGTGTTTCGTCACCATCCACCATGACGCTGGGAGGCAATGTGGAACTCCATGGCGGTGATGCTGAAGTTTTCAATGCAAGGAGCGCGAATCCCGGCTCGTATCCCTGGGTTCCCACCCGAGAGGCATCCAGGATTGCTTCGACCCTCTGGACACGATCAACCAACACCAGTGAGGACGGAGGAGCTGTGATCCTGAGCGGTGGCAATGCTGATCGTGGCTCAGGCGGGGCGGTCTCACTTGCTGGTGGATATGGATCAACCAAGGAGGGTGGCTGGGTCACTTTGACCGGTGGAGAAGCCCGTGGGACAGTTGAGGACTGCCCTGACGGATTGGATGACCCGGTCTGTGACAAGGGAGGCTCTATTGTCCTGACAGGCGGTTTGGCTGCAGCGGCGTACGGTGGCAACGTTACCGTTAAGTCAGGATACTCCACTGCAACATCGTCTGGCGCTGTCAATGTCGGAACCGATAACGCCGGGATCATTGGTGTCAGTGGAGGGATCTTCATTGATTCTGGACACACAACAGCCGGACCTTCTGGCGATCTTGATGTCAAAACCGGCAACGCCCTTTTTGGCTCTGGAGGAGACATGCGGCTGGAGGTTGGGACTGCTCTTGCTGGAGTCCCCCTCTCCAGCTGGTATGTTGAGTACGACAAAGTGAACTTCACCGATTTCAGCTGCAGCGCGCTCACTGGGGGAGGCCCCATCAGCTGCTCTGTGTATGGCAACACAGAATCCCCAGTCACTTTCCTCACTCTTTTTGAGTGTGAACAGTTCAATTCGAGCTGCACCCCTGGTGGTGGATACGTTGGCTGTATCCAGCTGGCCTGCCCGAATGAATATCCCCTGATGCCACTGGCCTGTCGGACGTGCTTGGAGGATCTGGCATCAGTCACCGACCTGACGACTGCGCTTGCCAGCTGCACTGCGTCTGTCCTGTACTATGGCCCTCACTTCGATGGTGGGGACATGGTGCTTACTGCTGGCGAAACCCAGTGGGATGGACAGAAGGGTGGTGACATCTACATCACTGGAGGTTTGGGGTCGAGCAATTCAACCACTGACGGCGGTGATGGTGGCGCGGTTTTCATCACTGGAGGAGAGTCCTGGGGCCTGCAGCCAGATCTGGACCACGGTGGCAACGTGGAACTGGCAGGAGGAGCTGGTGCAGCGAAGGGTGGTACTGTGAAACTGACGTCAGGTGGATCCGACATTGTCAGCTCTGGTGACCTTGAGTTTGTGACAGCTGACAGTGGGGCAGTGGGCGAGAGCGGCTACATCCTCCTGCAGACCGGAGACGCACACTTCAACACCGGAAACATCAGTCTCGTCACGGGCGTCTCCGAGGTTGGGTATGGCGGTGGCATCATTCTCAGCGTTGGCCTTGCCAATATTCATGATGACTATTGCTACTGTGATGTCTACGGCGCAGACTACCGGGGCAACATCTCCACTTATGATGGCACAAACGCATGCGCTCTCTGGACAGCGGCAGATATTGCTTCGTATCCTGATGCGGGTCTTGGATCCGTCCTTGTCACCACGCTGGTCTCAGATGGCATGGGTGATCCCCACAACCACTGTCGGAACCCCGACAACTCCACCACAGGACCATGGTGCTACGACAGTGGCGCGGCAAAGCAAGTGTGCACCACAGTCCTGAAGTGCGACGCCACATCCATCCCAGAGTGTTGTGCACATGCTGGGGACTCCGACGGTGGGGACGTCATCATCACAGCAGGACCAACAGCTGACAATGATGCCACCGGCGGCATGGTGATCATCGAGGGAGGTGCTGGACTGAACGCTGCAGAGAACGGTGGAAATGGTGGCGAAGGTCATCATTCGTGGAGGAGAAGCATTCGGCCTGACAACAACGACGGATTTTGGCGGCGACGTCACAGTGACGGGTGGTGCAGCGTATGCATCTTATGGTGGCTCCATCCTGTTGAAGAGCGGCTTCTCCAACGTGACCTCGAGTGGGTCTGTGACCCTGGAGACAGCGGAGAGCGGCACCTACGGGGTCTCCGGCAGCATTGCTTTGACTACTGGCTATTCACATTCAGGGCCCTCTGGAGGTGTGCAGATTGACACAGGAGATGCGATTGCCGGCCAAGCTGGAAACATCGAGCTGTCTGTGGGCGACTCGACTGAGTTGACAGGCACATCTCTTGACTGCTACTGTGATGTCAACGGCGTGGACTACCGGGGCACGGTTGCTACCACCGGTAGTGGCGATTGCCTGGACTGGTTCACTGTTGTGAACGACACAACTGGCAACTGGACAGCCCTGAATGCTGGCCTGGGCTCCATGAACATCACCACCCCGTGGAATGACGAAGGCCTGGGTGACCCTCACAACTACTGCAGGAATCCCGATCGCCTGCTCAGTGCGCCGTGGTGTTACGTGGATGTCTCTGGCACCCCAACGCCGACGCTGTGCACAGGTATCAGCCGCTGTGCGGAAGGCCTTGACGGGGTTCGATGTGCCTCTACTGGCACTCATCATGGTGGTGCGATCATTCTGACAGCTGGTGATGCGCTGGACTTGGAGTCGAAGGGTGGAGACGTGCAGCTTTTTGCCGGAGATGGGACGAACTGTGGGGCAAATGGTGGGGATGGCGGAGACATCATCGTCCATGCTGGGGACGGCTTTGGGTCGACCTCAACAACAGACGTCGGTGGCAGTGTGGAGGTTCTTGCAGGCAATGCCACTGCGTCCTATGGTGGATCCATGCTCCTCAGCACTGGCACATCAAACACGACCTCATCAGGCTCGATGCAGATCCTCACAGCTGACAGTGGCAGCTATGGTGTGTCTGGAAGCATGACCATGGAGACTGGCTTTGCTGCGGGAGGTGACAGCGGTGGTGTATCGCTCACAACCGGCAACGCAGTGCAAGGCAGACCTGGCGCAATTATGATACAGGGCGGTGTAGCCACAGTTGAAGAAGACCAGACATGCTACTGTTTGGAGGATGGCAGTGACTACCGTGGGACTGTGGCTGATGTCTCTGGAGCAGCTTGCCAGATCTGGCCCGACAGCTGGATCCGGGAGTACCCACGGGCTGGCCTTGGAAGTTACATTGTGACTTCAGTGACAGTTGCAGCCATGGGCAGCCCGCACAACTACTGTCGTAACCCAGGAGGAAGGGAGTCAGGTCCCTGGTGTTGGCTGAACTTTGAGCACAAAATTTGGGGCAACTGTACCGGTGTTTCACAGTGTGCTGAAGGGCTGGATGGCACGCGCTGCCACTCAAAAGCCCCGTCAGACGGAGGCGCTGTGGACATTAGAGGAGGCGCAAGCTTGGACAGTGATGCACATGGCGGAGGTGTCAACATTGTGGCTGGGCACGGGCTCAGTGCCACAGAGAATGGCGGTGATGGTGGCGACGTTACCATCGGTGGTGGATCAGCGTTTGGTCTCACACCCACCACAGATCACGCCGGCGCGGTGATTTTGCGTGGTGGTAAAGCCTACTCTGGGCTTGGCGGTGCCGTGCGGATGGTCTCTGGTGGGTCGGACCATACCTCGAGTGGTGACATCTCTCTGGCAACTGCGCATGCTGGCGTCTTTGGAGCTTCTGGAGCAATTTCCTTGACGTCCGGTATATACTATTCTGGTCATTTGATTTCGCTTATGATATTGAATGTCCACGAGATGTATGTCTGATTTTCTCATGCTCAAAATAAAAATCATGTTTTGACAATGAACATGTGTGTTGAATTTTCAGGCGACTCATACCACGGACCAGCCGGGGAGGTATCACTGAGCACTGGGGTAGCCCGTGGGGGCCCATCTGGTGGGATCAGCCTGACAGTTGGCCTGTCAGAGCAAGATTCCGAGTACACCGAGTGCTTCTGCTATCATGATGGGTCTGACTACCGAGGCTATGTGAGCCAGACACGTTCTGGAAAGCGCTGCCAGGCCTGGGCCTCCCAGTCGCCCCACGTGCACGATGTTACCCCTGATATGTACCCAGACGGCGGGTTGGGTAGTTACAGCGACCCACACAACTACTGCCGGAACCCGGACAGCCGTGATCGCCCGTGGTGCCTTGTGGCAGATGACGACATTGAGTGGGACTACTGTGACGTGTCGCAATGCAATCCAAAGCAAGGCGGCACACAGTGCTTCTCTACTGCTGGTTTTGATGGCGGGAACATCACTTTGACCGCTGGAGATTCCAGTGCAGACGGCCACCTTGGTGGAAGTGTTGTTGTCTCTGGAGGATCCGGGCTCTCGACATCCAGTGCAGGCGGCGGCAAGGGTGGGGAGGTGATCATCCAAGGCGGAGAAGGTCATGGTACCAATATCCTCCGTGATCAAGGTGGAGATGTCAAGATCAGTGGAGGGAGTGCCCAAACTGCAGAAGGTGGAGATATCTATGTCACAAGCGGGCACTCAGCCGTTGGCAACAGTGGCCGGGTCAACATTTCCTCTGCAATTGGAACCAGTACTGGAGATGTCACAGTTGGAACTGGCAACTCAACACACGGCCCCTCAGGGCAACTCATCCTCTCATCAGGGCTTGGTGATGGCGACTCAGCGGGTGATGTTACCCTGAGTGTTGGAACCACTGTTGATACCCTCTGCTTCTATGGATTGGACGGCCTGTACTATGGCCTGTACGGCTGTCCGCATGACGGTGGAAATGTCTTGATCACCGCTGGGGAGACCCAACAAGCTCAGTCATCTGGTGGCATTGTTGCAATTGCTGGTGGACTTGGATCCAACTCGGATGGCGAGTTTGGCGGCAGTGGCGGTGCTGTCATAATTTCCGGCGGCGATGCCAAGGGCGGCAATGCCGCAACAGATGCTGCTGGTGATGTCATCCTCGCTGGTGGCAACGCAGATCACGCCAGGGGAGGTAGTCTCCGCTTCATCTCCGGGCAAGGTCACGAGTCCTCCAGCGGTGATATCACAATGCGCACTTCAGACTCTGGCCGCAACGGTGTCAGTGGCTTCGTTTCAGTCTCTACAGGCGACTCTGTTTCTGGAGATTCTGGAATGATTTTCCTGCGAACTGGGACAAGCACCGAGGGACACGGAGGTGACATTGCAGTCTATGTTGGTGCTGGGAACACCGGCGATGGTGGGGACATCATTATGACTGCAGGTGACACATCTGCAGACCTGGCCGAAGGAGGTGGCCTAAGGATGTACGCTGGAGATTCTGACCTGGGTCCAGGTGGCGGTGTTCAGATTGCCAGCGGCAGTGGCAACTCCACCAACTCTGGTGACATTGCTGTCTACTCCCCAGACTCCGGCTTCAACGGCACCAGCGGCTCCATCTCTGTCAGCACGGGGGAGTCGACATGGGGCAACTCTGGGGACATCTTCCTCAGCACTGGCAATGCCACGATGGGTCATGGTGGGAACATCCGCATGGCAGTTGGCACTGGTGATCTGGGCAACGGAGGGAGTGTGTACCTCTCTGCAGGCATGACTCTGGATGAGTACGGTGTTGGAGGCAGTCTGTCATTTGTTGGCGGTCATGGTCTGAGCCCTGTCGGCGGAGGAGGAGGGCATGTCCAGCTTGCAGGCGGCCCGGCTTTTAGCACAGAGGACTGCAACAACGAGGTGTGGGACTGCGATGGCCTGTTGGTGCCGCAGGACATCTACCTGGCTGTGATGCTTGGATGTGAGAAGGAATGCTCCACATCTGGCAACTTCACCTGCAATGGCTACGTTGTAGAGGGCGAGGTGGTACAGGCAGTACGCGGTGGATGCCACCAGCGTTGCAAGGGTGGCAACGTGGAGCTGCTTGGTGGAGATTCTGCAGCTGGAGCTGGCGGCAGTGTCTTCCTCCATGGTGGAGATGGTCTGGACGAGTTCTATGGTGTTGGCCTGGGCGGCATGGTGGAAATCCGTGGTGGGTACTCGGCTGGCGGTATAGGTGGCAACGTGGTGATTGTCAGCGGAGCTGGTGCAGGCTACGCGTCAGGCGCGTTGGTGATGAAGTCTGAAAGCAGCGAGACGTCCAGTGGAGATGTGAAGGTGGTTACAGGGACAGCCTGCAGCGGCTCCAGTGGCGACATTGTTCTTGCCACCGGGGTCTCCTACGCTGGCAGTGGAGGCAACATTGATCTGTTGGTCGGAGACGGCGACTACGGAAACGGTGGCCACATCCTGCTTGGTGCAGGGCTGACATCAGCTTTCAATAGCACCGGAGGCGATGTCATTCTGACAGCTGGGCTGTCCTTCTATGGCACTGGTGGCGATGTTCTTGTTACCAGTGGCAAGGGGGTGGATGCAGACAGTGGCTCCATGATGCTGGCAACAGACGATGCTGGCGAGGCTGGTGTGAGTGGCAACATTGTGCTGCACACTGGGTCGGCAACAGCTGGCGACTCTGGCTCGTTTCAGCTGGTGACTGGCAATGCTACAATGGGCAGTGGTGGGGAGATTGTGCTCCAGGTTGGGCCTGGAGACACCAGCGATGGCGGAGATGTGGTGCTGACAGCTGGAGAAACCTCTGCTGACGGACACACCGGTGGCGAGGTCATAATTTCCGCTGGGGCAGGCAGCAGTGCCAGCATGGATGACGGTGGTAATGGTGGCAGTGTCATCATTGACGCCGGGGTCGCCCTTGGCATGAACACAGAGACTGATACCGGAGGCGACATCCGGATCACGGCAGGAGCTGCAGCTGCTTCTTACGGTGGCGCTGTGACTATGATGACAGGGTACAGCGAGTCCACCTCCAGCGGCGATATGACCTTGGGAACAGCAGATGCGGGCTTCTATGGCGTCAGCGGCAGTATGTCAGCTCTCACTGGGAATGCCACAGCTGGCGACTCTGGCAGCATCAGCCTGAGCACAGGCGCGGCTGTGCAGGGTGCTGGAGGACACATTGCGCTGACTGTCGGCACCGGCAACACCGGCGATGGTGGCGACATATTCATGCGTGCGGGTGACACAACAGCGCTACTGGCTGAAGGAGGTGGCCTAAGGATGTACGCTGGAGATTCTGACCTGGGTCCAGGTGGCGGTGTTCAGATTGCCAGCGGCAGTGGCAATTCCACCAACTCTGGTGACATTGCTGTCTACTCCCCAGACTCCGGCTTCAACGGCACCAGCGGCTCCATCTCTGTCAGCACGGGGGAGTCGACATGGGGCAACTCTGGGGACATCTTCCTCAGCACTGGCAATGCCACGATGGGTCATGGTGGGAACATCCGCATGGCAGTTGGCACTGGTGATCTGGGCAACGGAGGGAGTGTGTACCTCTCTGCAGGCATGACTCTGGATGAGTACGGTGTTGGAGGCAGTCTGTCATTTGTTGGCGGTCATGGTCTGAGCCCTGTCGGCGGAGGAGGAGGGCATGTCCAGCTTGCAGGCGGCCCGGCTTTTAGCACAGAGGACTGCAACAACGAGGTGTGGGACTGCGATGGCCTGTTGGTGCCGCAGGACATCTACCTGGCTGTGATGCTTGGATGTGAGAAGGAATGCTCCACATCTGGCAACTTCACCTGCAATGGCTACGTTGTAGAGGGCGAGGTGGTACAGGCAGTACGCGGTGGATGCCACCAGCGTTGCAAGGGTGGCAACGTGGAGCTGCTTGGTGGAGATTCTGCAGCTGGAGCTGGCGGCAGTGTCTTCCTCCATGGTGGAGATGGTCTGGACGAGTTCTATGGTGTTGGCCTGGGCGGCATGGTGGAAATCCGTGGTGGGTACTCGGCTGGCGGTATAGGTGGCAACGTGGTGATTGTCAGCGGAGCTGGTGCAGGCTACGCGTCAGGCGCGTTGGTGATGAAGTCTGAAAGCAGCGAGACGTCCAGTGGAGATGTGAAGGTGGTTACAGGGACAGCCTGCAGCGGCTCCAGTGGCGACATTGTTCTTGCCACCGGGGTCTCCTACGCTGGCAGTGGAGGCAACATTGATCTGTTGGTCGGAGACGGCGACTACGGAAACGGTGGCCACATCCTGCTTGGTGCAGGGCTGACATCAGCTTTCAATAGCACCGGAGGCGATGTCATTCTGACAGCTGGGCTGTCCTTCTATGGCACTGGTGGCGATGTTCTTGTTACCAGTGGCAAGGGGGTGGATGCAGACAGTGGCTCCATGATGCTGGCAACAGACGATGCTGGCGAGGCTGGTGTGAGTGGCAACATTGTGCTGCACACTGGGTCGGCAACAGCTGGCGACTCTGGCTCGTTTCAGCTGGTGACTGGCAATGCTACAATGGGCAGTGGTGGGGAGATTGTGCTCCAGGTTGGGCCTGGAGACACCAGCGATGGCGGAGATGTGGTGCTGACAGCTGGAGAAACCTCTGCTGACGGACACACCGGTGGCGAGGTCATAATTTCCGCTGGGGCAGGCAGCAGTGCCAGCATGGATGACGGTGGTAATGGTGGCAGTGTCATCATTGACGCCGGGGTCGCCCTTGGCATGAACACAGAGACTGATACCGGAGGCGACATCCGGATCACAGCAGGAGCTGCAGCTGCTTCTTACGGTGGCGCTGTGACTGTGATGACAGGGTACAGCGAGTCCACCTCCAGCGGCGATATGACCTTGGGAACAGCAGATGCGGGCTTCTATGGCGTCAGCGGCAGCGTGTCCACCTTCACCGGTGACGCCACGGCTGGCGACTCTGGCAGCATCAGCCTGAGCACAGGCGCGGCTGTGCAGGGCGCAGCCGGCGACATTGCGCTGACTGTCGGCACCGGCAACACCGGCGATGGCGGCGACTTTGTGGCCAGCGCCGGCCAGGCCACCTCAGCTGGCAGTCTGGGCGGAGATGCGGTGGTGACCGCAGGCGAGGCCACCGCTGAGGCGTCCACTGGCGGCCGTGTGGTGATCACCGCGGGGCTGGGCAGCAGCGAGGACCTGGAGGATGGCGGCAACGGCGGAGACATTGTGGTCACCGCAGGCGCTGGCCTGGGCGGCAACAACGTCACCGACACCGGCGGCGACGTGGTGGTGACGGGCGGAGACGCCTCCAGCGCCTTTGGAGGCAGCGTGGTGGTGATGAGCGGCTACAGCAACCTCACCTCCAGCGGCGATGTCACCATCGGCTCCGCTGACGCGGGCTTCTATGGGGTCAGCGGCAGCGTGTCCACCTTCACCGGTGACGCCACGGCTGGCGACTCTGGCAGCATCAGCCTGAGCACAGGCGCGGCTGTGCAGGGCGCAGCCGGCGACATTGCGCTGACTGTCGGCACCGGCAACACCGGCGATGGCGGCGACTTTGTGGCCAGCGCCGGCCAGGCCACCTCAGCTGGCAGCCTGGGCGGAGATGCGGTGGTGACCGCAGGCGAGGCCACCGCTGAGGCGTCCACTGGCGGCCGCGTGGTGATCACCGCGGGGCTGGGCAGCAGCGAGGACCTGGAGGATGGCGGCAACGGCGGAGACATTGTGGTCACCGCAGGCGCTGGCCTGGGCGGCAACAACGTCACCGACACCGGCGGCGACGTGGTGGTGACGGGCGGAGACGCCTCCAGCGC
>VCJN01003082.1:0-46065 GCA_006384855.1 Tetraselmis striata
CGCTATAGGCACGACGTGACACCCCAACGTCAAGTTGGCCACTGTGGGGAGCAGTTTTGGGGTGAAAATGCTGCTGTTTCTGTGGCGAACGCACGTAGGAGAGGCGCTCGATGGCCCCCTTGGCGTAGGGCAATACTCTACTATGGGGGCGCGTGGTGGAATGCCAGTTGCACCGTTTCGTGGGCGGGGTGGCGCGGTAGGGGCGTGGATTTTGATTAATATGAAATTCCTTGAAAAATGCTGTGGAAAATGGCATTTTGGCAAGTAGATGTGTGTATCGCTAGGAGGTGGCACATGCCAAGTGTTGGTGGTCCGTGGTCATCCACGTACATAACGCTCTCGCGCAACTGAGTATGGGGCTTAGACATGCACTTGGCGCAAAGCCACGCGCCCGATATGGGTGGGCACATGAGGCAGTGAGGGGCAACTTGGATGATCATCTTTGAGGATTTTTTCAGGAGACCAAAAAAATCGATTTTGTGATTATGGAAGAGTGTTCCCGACGCAGAATTGAACGATAAATCGCGTGATATTTTTAAAAAGTTTTTCTGAGCAAACCCTGAGAAGTTATAGCGTTTTGAAGCCAAGGGGGTGTTGCCGCGCGTGGCCGACACTGATGCCATGCCAGTATCGCAACGCGACATGCACTGGCCGCCGCCCACACGGCTGCACCCCAACCAAATGCACCCGAGCCCCTCGCCAATGTGTTTCCTCACGCGTTCATGGCCATCCCGCCGTTTGGTTGCCTATGCACGCGCGTCGGCGTGTGCGTGATACCGACCCCGGTTTTGGTGCCGTTGCAGGCGACGGCCATCCACGCACCAAGTGCAGCGTGATTCCCTAGTCAAAGGTCATTAAGCTTCGGTTTGAGCCACTCGTCATGCAGGTTTTATAAAGCCCTCTGAGATTCCAGGGTTTCATCTCATATACCCTACGTTCAGGTACCCTAGACTTGTGAAGTCTTGAGACTGCCGAAAAGGGACCCCAAACTTATGTGCAGGGGTGTATTACCTGTACTTCCAGGTCGGTTTTTGGTTCCCCCCCCCCCCCCCCCCCCCCCCCCCCCACCGGGACAGGACTGGCAACAGTGAAACTAACCCTTGCAGCGTCTACGGGGTACTCTACGACGGCGGTTTAGGCAGCGATTCAGTTACGGAACGCCCGGGGTAAGGGACGCTTGCTTTTAGTAAACAAGCAAATTGCCGAAGCATTTTCAATTCAAGGTCTAATAAGACGGATTGCAACACTGTTAGATCACCGTCAAAAACACTGCCATTCTTTTTTCGTCCCCGGGACAGGACTGGCAGTGAATCCCTTGCAGCGTCTCTACGACGGCCGTTTAGGCAGAAATCCAGTTACGGGAAGCCCTGGGTAGGCGACGCTACGTTCTAGTCATCAAGCAAATTGCCGAAGCATTCTGCAAAACTAATTAACGGCCAGTGATAAAATTTAAAATACACTGCCATTAAAATTCCCGGCACCGACCATGAAAGGTCCGCCCGCCCTATACCCGCGGTTGGGCGCGTCACGGCCCAGCATTCGAATACCGTATACAAATGCCCATAAAAGTCGTGCCCCCCTTGTCAACCATCAATTGTAGATTATGCCCACTATCAGCTCTCGCCTTCGTTCCCAGCCGCGTTCTTCCATGTGCCATATGTGAACATGACATTGTGCGTGGGAGCAACCCTGAGTGGCGTTTATTTGTTGTGCTCTTGTTGTAAGAAGCCATACGTGTGCGTGTCAGTGTTCATGGTTAGTAATGAGTTTGATAACCCAATGTCACGAGGGCACGCATTTTCAGAGAGCAAGTATATGCGTTCTATGTGTACGGCTGCACGCCAGCCAAGAGTTAGGGCTAATATCGTGGAACACATTCACAAAGGCGCGCTCTCCCCGCCCGCGGCATGCAAGCAAGTGAGCAATTCCCGCAAAACGGGCAATATCGCAATATTAAGGCTTGCTCCAAAACCAGCCCACCTACAACGGTTGTCCTTGCATTCAATGCGCCCTTATTATTGGTAGAGCCGGGCGTCAGCCCGTACTGCACAGAGTTGCAGCCGCCGAGTAAGCGGGTAGGTACATATGGTCACTTGCTGGGGCATCGTCTACGGTATGTAATAGGGCTGGCCATCAATACGCTCCCATATTCTGCTATTGGGCTGCGTCTAGCGGGCCCCTACGCGGGGAAAATCCGCCCGCGCGGGGCGAGTACATCGCCTTATTATCGGGATGCAGGTCGCGTGGTAAGCCAATGTACTAAGGTTTGTAAGAGAACCTAAAAATAATTGCATCGCCCCCCCCCCCCCCCCCCCCCACCCACCCCCCCCAACCGCCCCCTCCCCCCACCGAGGGGCCCGGCAGGAATCGAACTAGCGCAGAGCGGAATCACGAGCGTAACATGAAGCCCCCCCTCCACCACAATCTATCACATCTCAAGCCGTTGATGAATATTCTAAGTTATAATAGCGTAAAAATGCGCCACTGTACCACTCGGCGGTCGGTGCCGCCGTTGCTGACGTGGCGTTACAAACGAATACGTACATGGCAAGACTTATGAGGGGGACTGTACTCGTTGCACATGTTGTTCGGCTTGTACATGTATGTGCATGGGACCCTGTACTGGTGTGAATTACAAACAACATGCCGGTAACTAATCCAACGCTAAAAACAGTACGAAAAGATCAATACAGCAAGCCGCCTAAAAGCGGCCCGCATCCCGCACGAGGCGGGATGGATGAGTGGTGCGCACACGATTCAGAGTCCGGGCCACACGTGCACGTGTGTGCGAGGGTCGTGATCCACGTACGGACGTCTTGTGCAGCTTCGGCAACGGGATGGCGGACGAATATGCGCCGTACGATGAGGCAGCGAGCACGCTCTCGAGCCGCTACCAAGCTCAAGACCCCGAGGAAGTCTCCTGCGAGTAAGGCCTCATGGTGAGCCCGGGTGGTGCACAAAGTGTCCCGCGATGAGAGGGCACCCCGATCCGCGGCCAGTCATGCGACACCGCGCACAGTGCGGCGCACCCCCTTGCTCACTTCACCCACTAATGTGCCGAAGACCATTGCCGTCGCATGTTCGCATTCCCGCGTGGGGCGCTGTCACCAGCTCACTGGGCGGCCCATCACCCCCCCCCCCCCCCCCCCCGACGGTTGGTCGCCAGAAGGGTGAACGGCCGCTGGGCGCCAATTGACGCTCAGTGATGCTGGTCGCCAGCGCACGCCTCGGTGTGGAAGTGAATTGACGCCACGGAGTGACGCCAGTCAGCTCGCAGTTCTCGCTCTCGCAGCTCGTTGTCGCGGAAGACCGCTAGCCACAGAGTTGATCGGCGCGTAGTGCGGTTACGCTGCATGGCGCCGGCAATAATGTGGAGCCGCCCACAGTCGCCTAGATGCCGTAGCCACTGCATGCGCGGGGAAGGTCCCTGCGCGATGTAGAAGATCGGTACTTGCACGAAAAGGATGTCCGCGCAAGACGCCATGATTGGCAGCGCCAGATCAAGTAGTTGGAACCACGGGGAGGTCACCACTACGAAAGGGGCCTCTAACCGCGGCTGTGTCGCCATCGTCGTCGTCGTCATCGTCGTCGTCGCCACGGTCGCCGTTACATCGCGAGCGCACTGGTACACAAAGGACTCCAGCGCGTCCTCGCACATCTCAGTTTGGTACATCGGATTGAAGTCGTTGTTGATCACTGTCGCGCCGCACGGCCGCAAGGCCTCAGCGGTGCTGCCATGTCCCACCCACGGATCGAAGATTACTCGGCCGCGCCAGCTGATCACGTTGGCTAGCGCAGCGTACTCGCTCACTTGGTTACTGATCGCTGGTAGATAGTCATTGGTTGCTTGAAGGTTGTTCATCGTTCTTGTCACCGTTGCTGGGTGCCAGGCGCCAGGCATGCCCCAGTTCAGTCTTGCTCCCACCGCCGCTCTTGTCGGCTGCAAAGGCGGGGCAGGGTCTTGAATCTCCTCGTCGCTGTCGTCGTTGTCACTGATTGTTGTGGCGGCTAAAGCCACCGATGTCCACTGTGCCGGCAACGCTGCATCATCAGCGCTGCACTCCGCACACCGCCATGCCCCCCGCGGCACACGTGCCACATGTGGCTGATGACACAACTTGTGCCAACCTCGTTCACAGTCTTCGCAGATGATGATCGGATTGCGCTGGGTGCTGACGCGCCCGTCACACTCCTCGCACGCCATATTCGGGTCTTCAAATCCTGCCGGCAACACCACGTATGGAACGGTGCACCGCGCCAGCTCCTCAACGCGCACGCGCGCCGTGTCGCCGTCAGCTCCTTGGATGACCACCACTCCGTTGTCGTTGACCTCGTAAACCTTGTAGACAGCCGGTCGCACTCGTGGATCGAGCGCGTCTTGCTGCCGCTGTTGCACGTAGACGAAGTCGCCGGGACTGAAGCGCTGCACTCCGGGCGCCACCAGCCCCGCGCGCCTCCTGCGATAGCGCATCACCTCACGATGCTGCGCCGCCTCCACGTTGTGCATCGCCGTCGGCACCATGAGTGCCAAACGCTCCGCGCGCACTGTCATCAGCTCCCACATGCCCTCCGGGCTGTTGAAGTCCACGGCGCTCTCCTCAAAGAGCGCTCTCGCTTGCGCGGGAAACACGGGCGCCCTGCCGTACACCAACTCGTATGGGCTGTACCTGGTGCTGGCTTGCTTGCTGCACCGGTAGCCCAGCTCGATGGAAGGCAGAAAAGTGTCCCACACGACGCGCTTGCCGGGCTGAACCACATAGCGCATCAGTGCCTCTTTGACTGTTTTCACCATCCCTTCCGCCAACCCATTGGGCTGCGGATGATAGGGCAGCGGCTTCGGATGATCGATGTCATGCTCCACGAGAAGTTCGTGGAACTCGCCGCTGAACTCGGTACCGCCATCGGTACACACCTCGCCGGGCGCCGCAAAACGCGCCAGCACTCTCTCTTGAAAGGCTTGTCGTATGTTGGCTGCCTCCTAGGTGCGCAGCGGCACCAACTCCACCCACTTGCTCGATCGCCGCTTCCAGCATCACCAACACCCAGACGTTGCGACTGCGGGTGGCCTCAAAAGGCCCCGCCAAGTCCAAGTGCCAGCGGTAGAACATGCCGAAGTGCGGCAGCGGCTGCATGTCCAGCGGTGAGGCTGCCTTTGGGCGACCGCTGGTGCCGCCGGGTCGATGTTGCAGCCGATCGCAGTCCGGACACGCCTTCTTGACTCGGGCTACATCCTCCACCATCCCTGGCCAGAAATATGAAGCAGCGATAACACTGCGCAGCCGATCCCGCCCCAAATGGCCCATCTTGACATGCACATCCATAATCACGGTGTCTCGCTCAATGGGTGGCGGTACCTCGCGGTGCGTGCCGTCCTTGTGTAAATACCACAAGATGTTGTTTCTCCATGTATAGCGGGCATAAGGTTGCGGCATGTTGACGCTGCCCGCCTGCAGCTCCGCCATTGCCTCCGCGTCCATCCACGGATCGCCTCTCCGCGGTCCCGCCGTCAGCTCGCCGGTAACCGCCACCAAGTCGCCGTCGGCCTCGCCCACATGGGCGGTGTCTAGGACGCGGCGTCGCGCCCACGCTGACAGCTCCGGCTGCCGGCTGCTCTGAGCCGTTGCGCACCAAAAGGCTGCCGCATGTCGCACGGTGCCCTCCGGTGAAAACTCACCGCGCCCATCCAGCTCCGTTGGGTCGCCCTCCACGGGCCCCCGACTCAGACAATTTGCGTTGACGTGGTGAACGCCCTTCCGATAGCGAACCACGAAGTCGTACTCGCTGAGCCTCATCGCCCACCGCGCCAGCTTCCCACGAAGCTGAGCGGTGTTCATCAGCCATTCCAAAGGCCGATGATCCGTCACCACCACAAACTGCCTGCCAAACAGATAGTATCTGAACTTGTCCATACCATACAACATGGCAAGACACTCACCCTCATAGCTGGCATAGTTTGGCTCCGCGCCTTGGCAGGTGCGGCTCGCAAACTCCACCACGTACTCCTGTCCTTCGTCGTCCTCCTGCGCCAGCACTGCGCCCAATCCAGCTCCGCTGAAATCGGTGTGCAGGATGAAAGGAAGGCTCCAATCCGGATTTCTCAGCACTGGAGCTGAAACCAGGTCTGCCTTGAGCTGCTCGAAGGCTCGTTGCTGCTCCGATCCCCACTCCCACGGCACCTTGCCGGTGAGCTTGGTCAGCGGCTTGCGCTTAACTGCAACTTGCTCGATGAACTTGCCGTAGTAGCCCACCATGCCGAGGAAGCGCCGAAGTCCCGCAACGTCAGTCGGCGGCGGCATCTTCACCACAGCCTCCACCTTGGAGTGCTGCGGGAATACGCCTTCGCCGTCGACCCAATGGCCCAAGAAAGCAATCTGCCTCACGGCCATGCGCCCCTTGCCGGGCGCCAGTCTGATGCCCGCCTTTGCGAGCCTTTGAAACACCGTCTCCAAATGCTGAAGGTGCTGCTGAAACACCTCAGCGTCGCTCATCTCGGCTGCGCCTGAAAAGACACACATGTCATCGGCGTAAACCGCCACGAATGGCAGATCGCCAAGGGCCTCATCCATGACACGCTGCCATGCTTGGCTGGCGTTCTTGAAGCCCATCGCCATCCGGCACCACTCATACTGCCGGTCGCTGCCCCAAAAGGCAGTCTTGTGTCTGTCCTCCTCTGCGATGGGCAGCTGATGAAAAGCCGACTTGGCGTCAAACCCGCTATACATGCGCGCGCCTGCGACCCTGCTGAGAAGCTCGTCTGTCTTGGGCATACAATACACCCACGACTCAGTGACACTGTTCAACGGGCGAGCGTCCAAACACACCCGGATCCCGGTCCAGTTGCCGTCGTCGTCCTTCTTCGGTGGACACACTACTGGGATGCTGTAGGGAGATTGGCTCTCGCGGATCGCCCCAGCTGCCAACAGCTCCTTGCACCAGCTGTCCACGAAGTCCCACTCAGTCTTGCTCAATCGGTACTTGGGTCGCTTGATGGGCTGCGTGTTGGTCGTCGGTATCCTGAACTCCTAGTGGTTGACGGCCGGTAAGTCGCTGACGGACCACACCCACACACCATCCCAAAAGCTGTCGCAGAGCTCCACGAGCTGTCTTTGCTGTGAAGCCTCGCACTCGCGCCCGCACCGCCAGTGTTTCTCATGATCCTTCAGGCTGCGAACATCTTCCACGTGATCATTCATGCTTGCCTGCGTGTAGCCACGATTGGCCCACGCAGCAGCGCTACTCCGTTCCGCAGTCCCGCCGCCGTCCGTCACGGCGTTGGCGCCGAAAGCTCGGCGCCCCGCCCTGCTTGTCGCCGTCACCTCGCGGCGGTAGCGCGCGCTCGCGCGCACCATCACTGCCACGAACATGGCTAACACCGTGGTGTTGCCGAGACGACTCGCCTCGCTGAAGTGCATTGACGTGCCGCCCAACCAAATGAGCAGTAGCCAGCAGCATAGCGCATGTTGACACAGCTGCGGCCATGCTCTCCCGCAGGATCTCTGCATTTTGCGCTAATCTCGTCTCTCTCGTTCCGCGCGCTGAGCTGCCTGGGCAGCCCGGGCTGCGCGCTCCAGCTCAAGTCCCTCAGTCGCTGCTGCTCCACGAAGAGCTGCCCGACGATCCACGCTACGCTGTGCAGACCCATGGCATTGCCTATGAGGCGCTCATGGTCCGGCAGCGATATGCCGTGAATTACGTTCGGCTCGTAACCGAAAAGCTCCTCCTTCAGGTGGACAGTGGGCCGTTCCCACTCGCCCGTGTTGATGTTGAACAACATGCCGGCCCCCTCGCCGGAGTAGGCATCTGAGTCCGGTCGCGCCAAGATCGTTGGCAACGCGCGTGGCTGCCCCGGTTTGTTGACGCGAACTCCGTTGGGTGGTGTCGGCAGATTGACATGCGGCCGTAAGTGCGGTGGCAGCACCTCTCGCAGCAGTCGTGGCTGCATGTCCGCCCGCCTCTCCCACGCCAACTTCAGTCTCTCCGCGTCCCCCATGTTCGTCCAGAATCGTCGCACTCGGTGATGATTCGCTCCACAGCCCGCCTCATCAATCACGAGCGCTCTCCCGATGATCTTGGTGATGTATTTCTCAGACTCCTTGATGTACAGTCTCTCGTCTCCGCTCGTATCCACGTTCTCCAGCAGCCACCCCACGCCGGTGGGCTGCTTCTCCTCGAGCTTCTCGATGAACGCGGCCACGTGACAGAGCAAACGTGACCTCCGGTCGCGCAATCCCAGCGCGTTGCGGTTGGCTCTGCTCATGCCTGGGCAGGGCCATCCACACCTCACTATGTCTATGTGTGGCAGGCGCCTCACGTCCTCCGCTGTGATCGCCGTGATTACCTGTGGGAACGAGTCCCACCCCTTGATCGCGCTAGCTGGTAGTAGATCCGGATATCTCCTACTGAGCTTCTTGAACACGCTGCCCAGCGGCCTTGCGGGCTGCCGGGTCGATGTCCGAATGCCGGTATCTGGCCACCTTCTGACCGTTGGCCAGCATGGCATTCAGCACGGCAACGTAGCCTCCGCCACATGGCTCGTACAGGCTGATGCCCTCTTCGCGAGTGCTCAGCCTCGCCAACCCGTGACGCTGCAGGCTCTGCACATCCCGCAAAGGCGGTAGGTCTGCCGGCTCGCAGGTCTTGGACTCTTGCACGTCACGCCGTGAGGGTTCGTGGGCGGCGTGGCTGTGAGACACGTCACTGCCCCCCCCCCCCCCCAATCTCCTCCCCCATCGCATCATCGCCGAGCTCCACCCCATGGCAGTAGCTCGCTCTCTCCACGCGCACCACAGGTTGGTGCTCGCGGACCCGCCGCTCCCACGCCGTTTGACTGAGCAGCGGCACTCTGCCGGTTGGTCGGTTGTGTGCGCGGAAAGTGCAGATTCTGGTCGCCGGGTCCGGGCGCAGCCCGAGGGCTGTGATGGTAGGTCCACCGAGCAGCAAGCCCGGTGCCTCGCCTCCATTCTCGTACACGCGCGGTGCGTGATGAGCTGCCATGATTGAGGTGACGGGGTCCCGAAGCGTGAAGACCACGCCATCCCGCAATCGTCGTTGCTGCTCGCATGAGCGCTTGCCATTGGCGAGCACCACCACCATGTCGACGTCTACTCACCCGCCAGCGCCCTTCACCACGGCCTCCGCCGCGCTTCGTTCCATCGCTGACGCGTTCATGCGGGTGTGGCTGCTGCCGCCGTCGGAAATGGTCTCGCACTGCAGCAGGGTGTTGTTGGCGTGCAACTCGCACGTGATGGTGTCAAGCCGAGCCGTCTCCGGCTGCTCCTTCGCCTCAGCCCCCGTGGGCTGAAGGGCAAAAATGCCCTTGTTGGCGACTTCCGCATGCTGCTCCAGGCAGCGTCGGGTCTCAGACCCTTTGGGCAGCCGTAGTGCTTGCTCCCTGATGTCTGCTTCAGTAGCACTGCGTCGATAGTCAGTGGCGGGTTGCCACTTGCCGCTGCGGCGACATACTGATGCCTCCTCAACCGCCGTGCTGGCATTGCGCTGCGCATTTGCACGCTTGCGATCTTCCTCCTCCTCGCGTTGTCTCGCGAGTTGACCTGGCCGGTAAATGGCAAAAGACCGTTCAGTCTCAGCCTCTCCGCCAGCGGTCTTCTCCTCCGCGGTAGACTTGCCGCCGCTTTGTCTTGCCGACCTCCTCCACCATCATCAGCGCTGCCTCAAAGGCGCGCTCCCCGCTCGAGGTCCTGGCTGAGTGAGCGTGGCTGCTGATCGGCTCGGTACTCAGGGCACCGCCGCCCCATGCTGTTGCCATGATGCTCTCCATCATCCCGCCGCCGCTGCGCTCGAGCTGGTAAGCCTCCATCAAGCTGATGGAGACTCGCTTGCTGTCCAGAGCACGCATGACAGCATGCTTTTCCCAGCCATTCTCCACGGGCTCGTGCTTGACCAGCCGCTTGGCGATCTCCATCAGTGACATGCGCGGCTGTCCACCGCCGTTGGCCAGTGACACAGGCACCGTGACGCTCTGTGCTGCGCTGGTGAGCTTCGCCGTCAGCTCTGTACGGCTGTGCATTTGCTGCGCCATCTCCATCGATGGGGTGGTGAAGCCGCGAGGCAGCCTCCGCTGCCTGGCCTCACGCTCCCCGTCCTCCATGCGCACCGTGTTGACGCCATGGCGTTGAGCCTCCGTGTTCTTACGCTGTGGGCGCAACTGGCTGGCTGCTGCCAGCCCCACCACCTCGCCCTCCTCGCTGCCGACGACTTGAGCATAGCCGTTGAGCGGCGGGTGCTTGGGTTCGTGGCCGTCTGTCGCCTTCAGGTTCGCAACGAACTTGCGCAGCTTCCCGCACTCCTCAGTTGTGTGGCCCGCATCCTTGCCACACATCATGCACGACTTGCGGTCCGGCTTCTTGGGCTCCTCGCGCACTCTGATGTGCTCCCTGGGATTGGTTGCTGCCATGGCGGTCTCCGGACGAAGATCAGGGTTGGCCTTCCAGCACCGCTTGGCAATGTGGCCCTTCTTGCCACACTCAGAGCACGTCTTGCTTCACAGAGGGCAGTCGCTCTTGTAGTGATCTTTCGACCCACAGCCATAGCAACCTGCCTCATTGACGTGGCTGCCTCGCCCACCATCATCTCCATCACGGGCGTAAGCGCTCCTCTCCGTGCGCCCGCCTCTACGATCACCTCCTCCACCTCCACGTCGATGGTAGTTGCCACCCTCTCCGTGGCTGCCTCCACGCCCACGGCTGTCGCTGCCGCGACCGCCACCGCGGTTGTTGTGCTCCTCGTGGTCAAAACCTCGCCCGCCGCCTCCGCTCTGGACGCGCGAGTGAGCGCGAATGTGAATGCTGCCGCGCTCCTGCTTGTCGAGCCACTCAGCCATCTCCCAGGTCATGTCCACCTGGGTGTCCATCGTGTAGTCCACGAGTTGTTGTTGTGCGAAGTTGATGCGGGGGCTGAAACGCGTCTTGCCCCAGGCCCGCGCGAGGAACTCCACGTTGACGCGCGATATCTCCACAATGCGTGTCGTCTCCTCGGTGACCAGGTTCTTGACCCTGGTGTGCGTTAGCAGCAGATTGCGGAAGTCGCGCACAGTCTCACCAGGCGAGCGATGGCACTTGCTGTACCGCTCCGAATGCAGCTCGATCTCCTTGGTGATGTTGACGAGCTCCTCCCACATGCCGTCCAACAACCGGCGGTAGTAGTCGAGCCGTTCTGCGCCTTCCAGCCTCCGTACGATCCTCGAGTCCTCGTACTTGATGCCCCGGCTGATGAGTGTAGTCTCTAGCGACTCCAAGTACCTTGGCTGAATGCGGCTCCGCAGCACGTGAACCTCGTGGATCTCGTTGAACGGTCTGTTGCGGTCAAATGCCTGTTGTTGCTCCTTCTCCATGGCACAGCCCGTAGAGTTCTTCCACGTCTCAAACGTGTGCTCTGAGGTCGCCTTCTCGTGACCCGCCCACAACCTCCCGCTGGAGCCCTTGCCCCTCCGCGGCTCCATCTCGTCGTCGCTCATTGCGTCGTCCACAAAGTACGCGTGTCCGTACAAAGTGTCTCGCCTAGGGTTGCGTGTTGGCAGCGGGGAAAAGTAGAGCTCGTCCTCGTCGTCTCCGCTGTCCTCTGCTTCGCTGCTGCTGTATGCGTACGCGTTCTCGTGATCGTACTCCTCACCATCCTGGTTGGATGCGTCTACGTCGTTCAGCAGCTCCTCCACGACCTCCTCGATCAGCTGGTCTTCCTCCAGCTCGTCCAGTGCTGCCCACAGGTCGCCCAGGGCAAAGCCGCCCTCTGCGCTTTCCAGCGCGTCCACTGGCTGTCGCCCACGCCGGGGCCCTCAAGCTCAGAAGTGGGGCTGCGTCCACGCGGCCTCAGGAATCTGAGGGCCGCTGCCGCGTCGCCTCGCCGGTGTTGGCGCACACCCGTCTCAAGCCGATACACGAACAGTTCCAACCTCCGGTATAACTCAGTGCCGATGAACCTCAGATCCACACCACCGCCACGAAGAGGTTGGCACCGAGCTGAGCCACGCACCCGCCAGCCGTCACCCTCGCCGGGGCCCTCAGGCGGCGATGCCGCTCCCTCCAAGTGCACTCCGGCACTGACACACGACTGTGAAGCCGGCGCCCTCCCACTCCCGGGCTCGCGCCCTGCCTCCTTTCTACCACCTGTCGTCGTTGAACCGTTGAACTGGAGCAGGTCGTTGAATTGGAGCAGGCCAAAAGAACCGGAGCAGGCCAATTGGTACCCAAAGGAACACGCCGCTCTCTCACCTCCCGCGGGATGGTGAAAGAGCGTCGGCACGCCGTGGCTCTCACTCAGAGGCCGCGCCGGGTGAAAGAGCCACTCAGCAACACACTTAGCTTGGCGTTAGTGCCCTTCGCCCACTCAATGCCCCGTTGTTCACGGCTCACTCAGGCGCACACACAAAGTGTCCCCAGAGGTGGCAAACCCTTTGCCTCTCGCCCGTCACCAAACCCAAAAGGAAACTCGAATCACTCCACACCTCGTCACCTCACTAGTCCGAGGGCCTTCCTGGCCCACCCTCTAGTGGGTTTTGTCCCCTCACCCTTCGAGTCTTACGTACTCTTACGAGCAGTTCCCATATAGGTTTGTCTCCAACACTCCTTAGACCTTTCCTCACCTCTAGCACTCACTCTCACCCACGAGAGCTCTTCCCCCTTGTCTGAAAGCGAACCTAAGTCACTACATGCACCTCTCAGACGCCTATAGGGCTTTAGTTCAGACCAGCGTTGCCGGTCTTGCCCGTACTCAGGGGGGTGAATGCCGGTGGCAATGAAGCCTCTCACCACAGGTCACTGCCACGCCGTGCAGTACTTTATGCAGTGCTGGTCGCGGCTATCAACCGTTCCTATAGTACTTTACGTCGGTACCGGGTCGAATGGTGACAACCCAGCACCACCAGCAGCACGCGCGCACGATGCAGCGAGCAGCACGCGTGCGACCGTACGACAAGCACGCAGGCTACCGTGATTACCTTTGGCCCTCGTTCCTCAAGCCGATCTCCGTCTCTTACACCGTCTCCGTCCCGTACACAGGCTCTTGCCTATGCCTGTCATAGGCAAACACAGGCACACACAGGCAAGACAAGGGGGAAGAGGGACTGCCAGAAGGCGGAGGCCCTCTATAAGCACGCGATCGCGGCCATGGCAAGGCGGCCGCACGTCACGCTAAGTGCTAAAAGCACGCGCGCCGTGCGCGCACCGCGCGCCGGACGCATTACGCACTGCCCTTGTCTAATTGTACTCATCAAGTCCTATACTACTACTCGGCCGCGGCTACAGTGAGTCTTGCGCCTTGTACCAGCAGCAGTACAGTATTTCGTCTTCTGCAGGTAGTCTACCTTAGGGGTCCCTGTTAGAGGTCCCGATTAGAGGTACTATCTGAGTTCCCTTAGAAGTCCCGCCGAGGTGTGCTTTGGCGGGTCTCTGATCTCGGGTACGTATGTCTCCTTGCGCCTCGCTCAGGGCTATGGCCAGGGTATGGAACCCTAACCAATCAGGTGCCCTGCCTGTGGTCTCAACCGGGTATGGAACCCTAGCTGTAACCCTAGCCGACCCGGAAGGGCTTGGCTGTCCCGTTCTTCATGCGCACGCGGATATGATAGATGCTGCGGCACCATGCCCGCGTACTCCGACATATCCACGATGTCTTAAAGAGGGCTCTTCTGTCCCGGCTCCTTGTGGTACCACGCCGCATCCTGCACTGCCAACCCCCGTTGCATGTCGCCCAGAAGGGATTGCTCAAACCAATCCACAGCCGTGGCTCGCGGCACCGCAATGTACTTGATCCCGTACCGCATAGTCTTGAACTCTAGCAACGTGGATTTCAAACTCCGGGGATCATAGCTCCGGGTCACGGCGTTAAACGCCGAGAGGGAGAGCTTTGAGTCCGGCACCGGGTCCTTGAGTTCATCCCTGGGTACGGTGTTGCCGAGAGGCACTGCCTGCTAGAACAAGTCAACCACCTCCCGGCGTATAACGATACCCAGGTCGTGAACACAGTGATCGGTGGAAGGCGTCTGCGTTAGCATCGTGCTGTACACTCCCGTGAGCGTCACCAAGTGCCGGGAGGTTCATGAGCGCGTCGCCATAGAGGTAGACAATGACGGGGCTGTGCTTTGTCGTGGGCATTATTATGATATGGCTCCCAACCACCGGGGCCATGCATGGGCTAGACGGGAAAAGTACCCGGCAGCGACCTCCCGCAGCTCATGCATGCGCAGTCACGACAGTCCGCGCGGTGGGGATGACCCTCGTGCACATGCCCGACGCCGCGTCCAATTGGTTAAACAAGATATCCGTTCCCTACGTGATGTGACATGGAGAGCGCACACCTCATTCTGAAGCCGAGTGTTGTATGTTGGCTTGGTCTGAAAATGCCGTCAGCTCCTTTTGCAAGCCCGACGCAGCCTCCGCTTCCCGCTCTATCACGCGGGCATCCGCGTCGCTGAGTTGGCATGGAATAGCCGCATGGAGGCGGCCCCACGCCTCGCGCACCGCCGCGGCGAGCATCGTTGATGAAGTGGTCATACCGGCGGGCGGAAGAAGTCTGTTGCGTTGAAGCAGCCTCGGTCAAGTACGGACTCAAGCAGTTGTGGGTCAAAGAAACCAGGGGTGGTGGTGGTGGTGGTGTTGTTGGAGTTCCTGCAGAGAAATCTCGGGAGGATGTCATTTATGCAACCGATGAAGGCGGCATCACGGACGGTAGCCATGCGGCGGATGCCATCGGTCTTCAACCGAGCGGGGAAGTGAAGCATGCTGCGCGCCATGGCCTATGCATCCTCGCTCAAAGTAGCCGCCTCTGCTGCCATGGGTTCCGGGTCGCTCAAAAGCTCCGCCAGAAAATTGGTGGCCACCGGATTGGTGTCGGTGCCGTACGTGGAGAGGTCAAAAAAGACCCCTAGCACCCGTTGGACCGCCGTGAGGACGGTAGGTGGCATCCACCACCTCCGCGAAGGCCTCCACCTCGGACGGCAGGCAGTTGCGGAGCCAATACCCCGCCTTGTGCTGCATGCAATGCTTGAGCATGGCCCATGTGTGGTGATGCAGGGCGTGGGTGTACCAACGACTGGGCTTGGCAGATAGGAGCTTGCTCAGGCTCGCGTCCACCTACTGACTGGCTGGCTCCTCTTGTAGCTCCTCCGCTTTGCCGCGCATGTAGGCATGCGCATATACCATGGCGATCCGAGCGGCACGTTGACGACCGGGATGCCGTGATGGCTATCCAGCTCGGGCCACTCGATGTCGGCCGGAGCCTGATGCCGTGCGGCCTCCATGTCCGCGATATACGCGTGCATCTTGTCGAAGCGCTCTTCAAGCCCCACGGACCCCTTGATGGACGTGCGGAAGGCGTGAAGTAGGGCCGGCCAAACGTGCTCCGGAAGGCCCACCAAATATCCACCGTCGGCGCTGAAGCGCCCCGCCCCGCCGTATGTTGACCCACAACGTGTTGTCGCACACTGCACCACGCAAAAGGAAATCGTGGCCAACGGCGCGCCCTGTTGCACGCCGTCCTCCGACCGCAGAGGGGCGATCCGATCGTCCTTGAGCAGAAACGAATCCTTGGAGAGGGAGGTCATGAGTGCATGGATGACAGGGTGTAGAGGGGAGCAATCGATGTGGCGTTGGATGATGGTGGGGCGCCACGCCTCGTTGTAAACATTGCGAAGGTCGGTGTGGACGATGACGGCACGTGGGCCAAGCTTCTCGGCGATGAGGCGGACGCCGTGGACGAGCACAGAGTCCCCTGCGGATATGCCGACGCCGAGATGTGACGTCGCAAGCACCACAACATACGCCTCCTTCATGTTGTCCACCACCGCCCGCTCCGCTGCGCGCCGCTCCGCCTCCCCGACTGTCACTTGCCGCGCGTCCGGGGCCCGGTCCTCGCCTAGCTTCTTTGACAGGGGCCACAAGCCTAGTAGAGGCGAAAAGCCGGTTGAACCATCCGGGCAGGCGACCTTGGAGGTACATTGAGGCGACCTTCGACATGGCGCGGACCGTCGCATGCCATTATGCGGAGGCGTATTCGCCCACCAAGCAGCGAAGATAATCGTTGCGCATGCATGAGGCCCCCGCCGCCATGCGCTGTTTGAGCTGTTGGTATGGCACGCGCAGCATGTCCACGGCCAGGGCGGCCTCATCGACCGGAATAGCATACGCGGCGTCCATGATCCGGTGGCCATTGGACGGGTGCTTGTCGCGAAACTGGGCGAGGAGAGCATGATTGGAGAGGTCGCCCATACCCTTAGAAGATAGTCGGCCCGCCGCTTGGGAGAGCTCTCCGTCCTCAACCAACGCCATCGCGGTATCCGCGGTGCCCATGGCGAGCAGCGCCGCGAAGAGGTCAGTGTCATCCGTTTGACGCTGGCGGGCATGTCCGGCATAGAGCGTCTGTGTGCGGGCGTCGTACCATGAGCGCACGAGTTCGGTCGTGCTGCGCTACGCTGCGTTGCCGGTCGTGCGCGGAAGCGTCACGCCAAGGCTTGTTGCCGCCGACCACCGCCTCGGCCCGGGGCCCTTAGCAACAACTCCGGCAGCGGGTACTTCCACTTCAACGCCCTATCTAACACCACGGGGTCATCAGCCTCCACCGCCGCCACCACCCGCTCATTCACGCAGCGTTGTGCCTCCGACCATGCTTCTTGGAGGTCGATAGGGATCGCTGTCTCCATGGATATCCCCTGCCGGCATGTGAATTTTGTCCACGGCGGAGAGGTGGTCCACCGCACCGCACCCCGCGCCGTCGCCGGCCGGTAATGGGCGAGTGAGGAAGGCGAATACCGAGCCCGTGAGGCCTAGCTACCCACCGGCCGCCCGGCCGGCCGGTGCACCCACCTCTGCCGGCGCGGAGCAACAACCGGGGGCGCTATGACGCCCCGGAACGTACCGACGGACGGCAATGCGGGCGAGCGACGACAACACCGACGATTGTCCCGCTCCATCGGCGCGGCGCGCCCCCCGACGGCGGTGCCGCTCGGTCAGCATGGCGCGCGCCTTGGCTAGCCACGCAGTGGCGACCTCAGCGAACGAAGGCCACCACGTTTGGCCGGATGGTGCCTGACACGAGCGGGCTGGAGCGACATGGTTGCGGCGTCGACCCTCGACGCCCACACGGCGCCCGCGGCGACGCCAGCGACTGAAAGCGCGTTGGTGTCTGTCTAGGCCGCCGCCGGCGCTCCGCCCCGCCGCGCTGGCCCGTTACCGTGTAGCATGGAGTGCACGTGGACGAGAGCGTCGAGGCTGGTGAGAACCATGCCGCGGTTGCCACCGCGCGGCCGCGGTTGGCCCCGCTCGGAGACCTTCTGGCCGGTCAGAACGCCGTCGGTCGTCATCACGCTGCGACGCGCCGAGCCCCGAAATTGTGTTGCAAGTACTGCGGCGAGGAGACGACGCATGCGAGACATCGCGCGCGCCGGTCGTACATGCCACGCCCGTCGCGTACTCAGGACTCGACGACCGGCTCGCCGCATGGGCTTACGTGGGAGCCGGCAGGCGGGGGCGGCGCTGTCGGGCTCGGCCTTGAATGGGCGGCGCCGGGCGCATTGCCGTTGGACGGCGCTCCCGCCGCCCGCGATGCGTCGGGGCTGCTTGATGTACTGGACGATATATTGGGGGCGGCGGCGACCCGGGGTCAACGGCGCGTTCCGCCGCACCATTATCGGCAGAAGGCGCAGACACCGCGCGGCGCCCCCCGGGATACAAGCGACCCGCCACGGATCGACCGGGCACAATCGCCAAGAAGGCCACAGATCGTGCCGTTGCGTGGAACGGGGGTGAGGGCAGCTGCGCGGTCTGGGCGGCGGGTGAGGCATAGCGACGCCCATGCCTTGGGCGCCTCCGGCCGCTGGTGCGGTGGTGCATATGCGACTAGTATTTTGGACCATGTACGCGTACTAGTACTTACGCGAGCAGTATTTGCTCTCCGCCCGGCGGACAAATGAGTAATCTTCCTGACTACGATTAGATGCTCGTCCGCCTAATGCTAAAAATGGAGGCGCAACAGCGCGCGCGCCCGCGCTGCCCCTGCCATTTACTACGGATGATGTCTGATTTTCCTCTTAGTTTCTAAATTGTTGCGGAGCATCGAGATTCCAATTCAGTAGAGCGATTTCGGACAATAATAAACGGCGGCTCGGATGTTATAATTGGCCTAACTAAACTTAACCTCAGCAAGTCCCCGTAAACAAGCAGCACCCAACAACTGCAGTCAAAGATCAGAGGTCGTGGACGCGGGCGCGGTGCCAGCACGAGGTGCTGAGGTGCACGAGGTGCTGGCACCGCCCCGCCCCGCGTCCACGACTTCTGGACGAGGTTGCTGGAGGGTTGATATGGGGACTTTCTGAGGTTTAGTTAGGCCAATGATATTATCCGAGCCGTTTCGTGCCCAAAATCATCGCTCTGAATAGGAATCTTGATGCATCTCGATATAGTACATACGCGGCGCTAGTCTCTACGAGAAAGAATTTACTACGTGTACATATTTTCGCAACAAGTACAGCTTTCAAATGATATCTTCGAGGGTTCGCCTAATCCTTAAAGAGCTGTTCGGCGAAATTTCACGAACGAACGGTCGCAAAAGTTCGTTCGCATACACTTCTGTGATTTCGCTTAGCCTTCGCGATCGCTTCGAGATTTACTCGTGTATTCACGAAGAATATCGAAATAATCGCGAAGTGTAAGCGAAATGATTCTTACAACTACTAAGTTCTGAAATGTAGGTGGCGGTTCGGTAGTACATGTGAGCAGGTAGTAGCGTACTGCGGGCAGCTAGCATAGGGGCAAAGGAAAGACGGGATACTAACCCGTACCACGTTTGGGACATTTCTCGCATCATGCCAAGCCAAGCAGTATTTGAATTTAGGGAAACGTCGAGATTTGCTCGAAATTGACACGGCCGTAATGTATAAATGCGAGCTCATGTTTGCGAGATAACTCCATGGCCGGTTCCCGTCGCCAACCTTTTGTCGGCGGGCGGCATCATGCATTAGCAGATTAGGCGGCGCGGGCAGATTAGCTTGAATATAACAAAACAGGCGCGGGCATCAATCCTATAGGCATCAGAGGCATCAGAGGTATCATTTCTGCCACGGCGGCGTGTATAGAATAAAATTGAAATTGAATTACAACGTGCTGACTTGCTAATCTCCACTGCCCAAGCCGAGTTGCTTTTATGACCTTCTATATCCAACCGTTGTGGGAACTTTAAGGATTACATATGCACCTTCCGGCCTTCCCCATGTTCGCCCGCGCCCCTCCTCCTTCCACGCCGCTTGATGTCCCCCCCCCTCCCCCCCGCCGTAGCGGGGGTGTCGTGTATGGGGATATTCGGAAGCGTGTATGTAATGGTTGGTGTGTGAGGTAGTCGTGTTGTGGGAGGTATTGGTTTGGACATGGTAGTTTTGAGGGTTTGTCGGGACATGCTGAGGAGTGTATATGTAGCCATCCGATGGAGTGTCTAGAGTTTTCTGCAATGGCGGATTGCAGTGGCGGTGGGGGATAGAGGCTGTTTGTCCGGGGGTTGCTCCTTGGGGTGGAGGATAGTGAGGTGTTGGATGGCTTCTAGTGTGAGTTTGTGGATGGTGGCGCTGCGGCATAGATAGGGTGACGAGGATGGTTTCAATTGGACACTTCCATCCTTGTTGACGTAGGACGTCCACCATGTGTTGGTATTTTGCGTGGATGGAAGCGTGTGCGGCGGCATTATTGAGATCCGTGCAGTATTTGAATTCGATCATCTGTATTTTTTGGACCGCTGTGGGATCGCCGCGCTAGGAGATATGGTTTATGTGGCCGGGCCCCAGTCAAATCCAACGATGCGTACTGCGTCCGGCTTGCAATATTTTGGGCGGAGGTGGGGTGGGGTGGGGGGGGGGGGGGGGGGTTCATGGTCGCGGGGAGCAGGGTGGGTGTGGGCGGTGCCGGGACCGTCGGTTTCTCCTTCGTGTGTGTCGACTAGGCGGTTGGGGCTGTTGATGCGCGGGACGGCGTGTTGGATTCTGTCTGTAAGGTCGGAGATCATGGTGTCTCTGTTGGGGGAAGAGAAGTCGGCCACAGGTTTGTTGCCGGCGTCCGTCGATATTACGCGCCATCGACCGCCGTTCAGGACTTCCAGCTCTTTGATGAGGAGTTGAAGCGTGATGTTGTGTCGGTCTGTCCTTGTATCAAGGTCAGCCATGGTGGGGAAGATGCATGCCATGTGACCGTTGCTGAAGTGCTCTCATCCGCATTTCCCGCACGTGAAGGACGCCTCGCCTATGCGTCTTATTCGACTTGAGTGTGTTCCCCACATGAAATCCATCCTCTGGATTCTTTCCGAGGTGGTGGTGTCCGAGGGGGTGATGAGGTCCGGGATTTCACCTGTGGCCAGCGCATGGTCTATGAGGTGCACTGTGATATTCAGATGTGACGCAAGTGTGCCCTACTGGTGACGAACGACGACATACGGGGACGATACGGGACGGACGAGGGACGTGGATTTCATACCGAGTAGCGACGACTATCGCGCGCGACCTGTAAAGTACTATATGAATTTCTCGTTTCGATGATTTCATCAAATTGATATGCCCACGCGGGCTCGCCTGTCGCGCGCCGACGCGGAGTACCCGGGCTAAGTACAGGCGGCTGCACGTACACGCTGCACATCGCTGACCCCGCGGTGTGCGGCGATGTGCGGCACAACGGGCGGAGGTGTGGGCGGATGTAGGTGGTACGATAGGTGGTAGGCGGTAGGTGGTGTTCGTAGGTGCGCGTTTTAATGCAGCCGCCCTAACTACTGATGATTGTGTAACGCCCCAGCACGCGCATGAAGTACGGGGTCGCCTGGCGGTCACCGCCGCTCACCGCTAAACTAAGCGCGGACAGCCGCGCACTCGCATTTGTGCTCCCTGCCGGTGGTGGGCTACATCCACCCCAACTCTCAAGACCCCCCCCCCCCCCCCCCCCGCGCGCGCGGCAGCAGGCATGCCGGGAGAGGGATGGATATCGAGTGTGTCGAAGAATGGCGTGTACACATGCAAGCACTGCCACGGCATCGTGACGGACAGTAGTGAAAGGACGGCGCGAGAGCGGCACTTCCGGAAATACCCGAACTGTAGCCACTCGTTGAAGCGTGCGGCTAAGTTGCACCGCAAGGCCGCCTTATTACAAGCAGCAGCAGCAGGGCGGCAGCAGCAGCAGCAGCAGCAGCGGCAGGGGCGGCAGCAGGAGTAGCTGCAGCCGTCGGAAACGGCCCGCCGGCGCCGGTCTCGGAGGACGATGTGATGGGTGTGGGGGAGGACCCCGTTGGCGAAGACAGTATGGACATCGACGCGCCTGCGTGGCCGCCGGCGGACGTGGAAGCTGCCGATGAGGGCGTGATACGGAAAAGCGATCCCGGTGACTTCTACATGAAGGTCATCGCCAAGAAGTTCCGGGGAGTATGGCACTACGGCGTGATAACCGGCGTCGTTACGGAGTGGGTGTTGGAGGACTACGGCGGGGCGACCCAGTGGCGCGCTGTTTTCAAGGACGGTGACATTGTGGACCTTCTGCGTTCAGAGGTGAGTGGGCCCGGCCTGCGTGCTGGTGGCACCGCTCAACTGCGGTTGTATGGAATCACACGCACCCGCCCGGTCGGCGTGGCAGGTTGTGGAGGCTATGGCGGCTGCCCAGGAGCACCCCCCTGTGGATGCGGATGGGGAGGCTCGCTTGGTAACCGTCCATGAAGGCGATGACTTGTCCAGTGAATCACGCACCTTGCCCGGCGTTCGTTCAACACAACCCGGCTGGCGGAGGCCAAGCAGAACACTGGCTGCCATGGCGTGTGCCATGTGCATGTGGTCCTAGGCTATGTCAGCATGGTCAACCTCTTCCCCCTCGCGCCGTTCCACCTGTTTTTTTTTGGCTTGGAAAGGGACTTCTGGAGGAAATTTGTCACCGTGCAGGGCCACATTGGATTCCGAGCTATGAAGCAGGAAGACCGGCGCCAGGCTTTAGTCCCGATACCCAGCAACTTTGGACGCGGGTTGCGCCCTTCGTTTGCGGTGTCCAAGAAGTCGAAAGGTAACCCCCCCCCCCCCCCCCCCCCCGGGCGTGGGCGTGGGCGTGGGCGTGACGGCATTCCCCTCCATGACTGCAGGGTAAGACTAGGGGACGGTGCAGTCCGGCTGGGTCATGGAGGACTGCTTGCACCACATGGGAACGTTTTCCATTCTTAACGCCGGTCCGCTGTTCGAGGAGGCCCGGGTGAAGGCGATCATGACCGAGAAGGAGCTCGCGTCCCCAGCGGTGGTGCGTTCGGTGTCGCGACTGGCGGTGCTTGGGCACATGTACAAGCGCCTGCAAGGAGCTGCGTGATTCGTCACGCGGTGGGGCTTGCAGAATGTGGTGACGGAGGAGGGCGGCCCCGAGCACAAGGCGCAGGTGGACGCGCTCACCAGGGAGGGGAGGACTCGATACCCAGCGCGGCGCCAAGGCGCGGCGGCCGGGGCAGCGCGGCGCCAAGGCGAGTGGGATGGGCGGGGCAGCGGTTGCTACCGAGTGAGGCGTAGCATCGTTTGCAGGAGCAACGCAGCGGTGGCCTACGCCGTCGTGGCGGGGTGTTGTGAGGAGGTGGCCCTAGACATAGGTAGGTGGGGCCGGCACCACCATGTGTTGCTCCACATGCGGTGCGGTTCCTGACGCGACAGCTCCGTCGCACCTGTACCGGCGCCGGCACCCCACGCCTGCTGGGCTTACCACCAACCGGCATGTTTCCTTTGGGAGGCGGTTCATCCGCGTCGGAGGTGAGCGGCGGTGCCTGTGTGGGTGTCGATACTGCCCGGCCATTAAGGCTCCCGCCGCATGCCGCTCCGCCGACCCACGCCGCGGCGTGTGCTGCGCCCCGCATAGTCGCCTCGAATATATTATACATGACGCGGGGACGGGGGGGGGGGGGGGGTCGTGCGTTTCGTATGTCGGCGGAACGGCGTGCGAAGCTGCGGCTGGCGAAGGTGGTGGAAGTAAGCGTGGCGGCGTCGGCGGCGTATTACCGTGCGTTCATGCGTGCGCAACCCCGCGGCAGCAAGCGCCGGACTCGGCGTGTGCCGGCGGCAGAGCTGCGAAGCCATGGACACGGTACGGGATGCCAAGTCTGGCTAAGCAACTGCCGAGGCTGGCGGCTTAACCCCCATGTCCGGCGGTTGAGGGACGGAAAGTGCGTAGAAGTTGATCGGCAAAGCGGGCATATAAGCCTGGCTGTGCTAGGTTCCAATAAAGTAATGGCGGTTTGTGCTAAGTAATTCGTAGGGGTGGACCATGCAGCGCAGGTAGGGGGCGGTATAAATGAGGCCGGGCACATATACTGCTCCACGAAACGACACTGTCGCACGTGTAGTTGAATAGACCCCCCCCCCCCCCCCCCCCCCCACCCCCCGCCGGGTCGGCCCGCCGGGTCGGCCCGCCGACCCGCCACGGCATGTAATATCTGTCATGCATCACCGGGGTATGTGTGAGCGGATGCCCCGCCGCCACATCCCCCCCCCCCACCCCCCCCCCCCCCCCCCACCCATTTACACTTGGGCTGGTTTCGGAGCAGTACATGTACGTATGTATATACATACAATGGAACGTAGGACCTGCGCGGAAAGAGGCGGGGCTTGCGGAGTGCGTTGGGGGTGCGTAGAGTAGCGTGCTGCAAATAATTGGGGTGCATCGGACGCCGGATGCCCATCCACCCGGCGTAAAAGACGCGTAATACTCACACTATATTTACACGCAAATTTGTGAAAACCGGACATTCCGTGCCGGATGGGTGGGAATACGGCGTCCGATGCAGCCAAAACCCCGGCAACACGCTAATCTATGCACCGCCAATGCACTCCGCCAACACCGCCTCATTCTCTGTCGATTTCGAAAACGCCTTCACATTATCCACCGCTAATTGCAATTGCCACCGTGTAATGTTGTCACGATGTGCGCACACAACAACACTTACTATCGGTTCCGACGCGGATGGAGGCGGGGCTTGCGGAGTGCACTGGCGGTGCGTAGAGTAGCGTGCTGCAAATAATTGGGGTGCATCGGACGCCGGATGCCCATCCACCCGGCGTAAAAGACGCGTAATATTCACACTATATTAACACACAAATGTGTGAAAACCGGACAATCCGTGTTGGATGGATGGGAATACGGCGTCCGATGCAGCCAAAACCCCAGGAACACGCTCTCCTATGCACCGCCAATGCACTCCGCCAACACCGCCTCATTCCCAGTCGTACGTGCTTGTGCACACGCACGGAATGCTTGCACTGCTCCGAAACCACTGTCACATACCCCGCTCATTGGGTACCGATTGCGGCGCATGCACGGCTAGATATTTGTTTACATAAACCGGGGGGGGGGGGGGGGGGGGCACAGTGTCCCGCTACTCACCCTGCATTGGATTAGGGCGACGATTGCAAACAAGACGAGGAGGCGCGAATGAACTGCTCCGAAACCACGCGATGTGCCCGGTGACCTCCATATCCAGCACGTCCACCGATGCAAGTAATAAGGACAGGACCCCCCCCCCCCCCCCCGCCCCCCCGCCCCCACCCGCCAAAGTGGAGGAAGTGTAGGAGTACAACCGGAGCATGACGTGATCCATTGTCGCTTATTTACAAGCACGGGCGGTGCTGCCAGACCCGATCGTCTACGGCCGATATAATATTCACACTATATTAACATTGGTGCACACCGCCGCACACCGCCGCACAACGCTGCGCGCGCACATATTATCCCGGATTCACTCGGTGAAACCGCGTATTCATTACGCCGTGCTACTTCAACAATAAACATTGCGAAATTACACCGACACAATGCCGCACCGACTAGCTCTTGACAATACGTGCATATAAATAGTAGTGGCGCGCTGCTCCTCGCCTCCGATGTGTCGTTGACTGCTGCGGAAGACGGTCGTCGACTGGGTGTTAGTTTCTCCACCTCGGCCGCCCCCCCCCCCCCCCCTTCACCGCTCACAGCGCCATGGCAGACCTCGCCCCCCGGGCAAAAGTGGGCGGCGAGCCTTGTTGTCTCGCGTGTCCGCGCCGCCGGCATCGAGGAGGACGAGAAAGACATGAGGAAACGCGTGACAAGGTGGGCGCGCAACAAAACACTCCACCCTCCACATTAGCACGCACCCACTCGTGGCTAACTTGTGCCGCGCGCAGGTTCGTCCGGGAGCGCCGTAAGGCCCACCTCAACGCCAAGGCTTCCACAGTGCCAGCGGCGCAACTCGTGGTGGCCGAGGAGGCCGCATCGTCAGCCGCTTTAAGGTGAAACGATTGTGGCTTGTTGTGGGCGTCTGGGCACAGGGGGCGTCCCGACGCCAAGGTATGGAAGCTCATGGCGGCGTCGTCGACGGCACAGCCTCCCGGGGTGGTGAAGACACTGACGGATGACAAGAAGCGGAAGAGGCTAGTGAAGAAGCGCCGAGGTAAGAAACTGACGGTCGCGGAGTTGGAGGCGCATGCGGAGGCGGAGGCGGAGGCAGCGGGATCGTCGAAGCGGAGGGTCCCCCGGGCACGCAAGAACAAGAACAAGCAGTAGCCCCCGCCCCCTTACCCCCCTCCCCTCACTCCCCCGGCGGAAGCGGCGGGCGGCGGGGGGGGGGGGGGGGGGGGCGGGGGGGGGACCACGCCCGCCCCCCCCCCCCTCCCCCCCCCCCGCCCCCCGCCACATGCCCCGACGGCAGCTGTCGCGAATATTGTAATTCAAACATTCTTCGGCAGACCGCTGCCTGCCCCCGCCCTCCCCCTCGCGAATATTTATGTAACGCGAGCACTCTTTGGCAAAACATGGCAGCCAAACCGCCCATCTGATGACCTTTGATCGGACGGCTGGCAGGCCCGTTCAGCAGTACTAGCTATAATGTACACAAAATTCCCCAGTGTTACCAAATACGTACGGCTGCGATTTGCGCTCCCATGTACTAATAGTCGTAGTTATCCACAGGACGACTCGTCATCGCGCCCGGGTTCGTACTAGATACCCGGTACCGGCTTAATAAATATATCGCGTACTACCCGGTACTACACGGACAACCTTGTACCTTATACGTCAGTGCCATGTAACACTTCACCGGGCTAGTACGACTACCAGAATGATGACAAAAAGGATTTATCGCCCGCCGGCAATAACGCCGGATGTACTCGCACGTAACTGGATGGACGTGCCGCCACCAGCAGCAGCCTTCACGGATAAATAATAGTCGCTAGTAGTAGTGCTTCGTCACCCGTATGTCACATCTGAATCTCACAGTGGTGGGAGTGTAGGGTCTCGTCGGAGCCATCGGAGCCCACAGTAGCGTTGGCGTGTTTCCGGAGGGCGGTTTTCAGGTTGTGGGGGGTCGAGGTGGTGGTTGGCGCTCCTTGACATGGGGTCAGCCACACGTCATCGACCAGCTCGGGAGTCGCGACTATGGTTACGGTGGTGTCTTGTGGGGTTGTGCCGTTGGCAACTTCGCCGGCGGTGGTGTTGGCTCGTTCGTTGCGCTCGACCCTAATATGGGCTTTGAAAATTTAGAGAATGGTTCGGAGTCCAACATCCTCTCGGTGTCTGAGTTGGTATACGATGTGTTCGAGTACTATTTTGTGCGCGTGGCGCGTCGTAAGGGGACCGGGCGGCACATCATTCGTTCTATTAGGTGAAGTAAGGGAGAGAGCGCTATCCGAGACGATCTGCTCCGGAAGGTCAGACTCAAGTGCCACCGAGATGGCGGCCAATTTTTCAGCTCTGGGGATGATAGTGCAACGAATTTCGTCCGCGTTCACTCTCACCGCGATCGATTTTTTGCCCGGCGTGTAAACCCCGGCGCCGATACTCACCACTCCGCCGCGGTGTATGTGAAGCGTTTTGGGGTCTCGCGCAACATGGTGCGGGAGTATTGACATGAGAGACGGACGTTGGGGTCGCGCTTGGGTTCGATCTTGAATGGGTCGGGGTCGGTCGGAAGTTTCCAAAGGGGGTTTCCCTAGGGGGTCGAGGGTGGCTTTATTGGCGAGTTGTGCGGCGTAGTGGCTTTCTATGGCAGCCCTCTCCGGGTCGGCTGTGAGGCCTTTGGCTGTGGTGGTCTCAACATGCGTCATCGGCGGGGTGGTGTTCTTCTGTCCTTGGGCTCGTGCTCTAATTGAGGCGGCTGTGGAACATACGGAGGGTTAGCGTCAAACGATTTATTGTTGTCGTTTTTGCGGTACTCGTCGTATTTGCTTTTGGTGGTTTGTATCTCGTGGCTCGTGCGTTTGCGACACTCGGTAAGTATGGCGTCGGATGTGAGGGTGTGTCTCCGCTGATGGGCTTGAGAATGCTTCGGGCTCTGTCGCGTACCGAATAAGCGTGATTAATGACGAATACAATAAGCGGGCATTAATCACGTCGTCCAGGGTCTCTGGTTTCGGAGCCGCTAGGCGTCGCGCGTGAGTTTCGGGTGAGTCTGCGGAGGCGCCGGATGACGCGATTGTGCCAGATGGGGAGATAGATGGGAAGGTGTCCGCCGTGGAGGCGCGGTTTCGGGGTGGTGGAGGGGTCCGGGGTTGGCTTTGTGGGCCAGATTATTGCCGCGTGGTCAAGGTGTAGGTTGAGGAGGGCCATGAGGTCGGCCGCCATATCGTCGATATCTGTTGTGGCGTACTCCGTGGAGGCCCCCGACCAATAAGACTGTGTGAATTGCTGGGCGAGGTGTCCGGTTTCGGCAGTACCGTATTGGTACGCAACCGCTGGGGCTATCGGGAGCGTAAATTGATATTTGCTCGTGCTGCGTCCCCGCGGCACGGGGACGCCGCAAGCGCGGCTCGAGGTGGAGAAGGGCACTCGAGGGTCCGATCGTCATGCCTTTATGATTGCAACATAAGTCCGGCTCAAAGGTTTCTGTTGAGAGGCGGTGTGGGAGGGGGGGGGGGGATGGGGACGCGCCTCCGAGGAGCCGACGGTCGATGGGGGTATGCGCTTGAATGAGCGTGGGCACCTCGTGCGTGGTGCCACTACGCCATGCCGGCATCCGCCAAGGGTTTTATATGTTTGTCGGCTAGCGTGGCTGTGATTAGGCTGACTTGGAATTCTCCTCCTGCGACGTGTGGGGAGCCAGCCTTCGTGGCAGTATCGCTATTGAAGACGATGTATCGGATTACTTCGTCGTATTTGGATTTCCCGTCGTGCGGAGCTGCGGGAGGTAGGTCCCCGTTAAGTATGCGGTCCGGTTGTTTGTGGCGGTTAGGTGAAGGGCAAGGACGTACGGGGTGAGATGGGCCGGGATCGGAAGTGATGTCGCGCTGGCGTACCTGGCGTACCTGGCGTGGGCGCCCTTACGGACCGCTATTACGAGTTCTGCCCCCCTATGGCCTTTCTGCAAGATGAGGCATGGCCCCGTAAATATTTTGTATCCGGGAAGGAGGAGGCGCCAATCCTTGCCGAGGTTCGAAAGTTCTGTTTCTGTGAGTATCGTTATGTCTGGGCAGTCCGTGAGCATATATGTGTGTACGTTATAGAGAATGAATTTCGATTCTCCGAGGCTGAAGGTTGCGAGGGTCGCCGGAGGGTGGGGGGGGGGGGGGGGGGGGGGGCGTTTAATTTGTGTGTGTGTGTGTGGGGGGGGGGGGGGGCGAGGATCTAGGGTCGGGATTTCTAGGGTCGGAATAAAGCGGTGGGGCCGGGGGGGGGGGGTTAGATAGGCAGACGTTCAGGCTTCGGCTCGGTGGCATGGGGGCGGAGTCTAGCTCTTAGATGTATTCTTACTCGGCGTTCTTCGATTGTCTTCGCGCGTATTGTTCCGAAGGTCTCGCACAACGCATTGCTGAGAGTGGGGGGCCAAGGCGGCCATATGAGGAGGAGGAGTAAAGATGGGCACGTGAGGTCATTTACCGAGTCCGAGGCGGAGGCGGTGGTTTTATAGCGGTGATGGGACATGGCGGTGGCCGTCGGGCGGAATTGGAGGTCGAGGACGTGAAACTTGGCTGCGGCTTTCTCTCTCAAATTGAGCAAAGCCCGGAGCGGGCTGAGCTCAGCTCCGCTAGGTATTGGTCGGTCGCGTTCCATTGCCGGAAGGGGCGGGTGTGAGGTCGGCGGCGGGCCGGTTTTTTTTCCTCTCGTGGACTGCGGCGGCGGGAGCCGCTGGCTGTGTGTTGCTTTTACGCCGTACGCTCGGCGGCTGAAGTGTTGCGCCGCTCGCGATGCCATGTACGAATGACGATCCGCTCGGAGTATGTTGCCTCCCTTGTTACATCGCTATTGAAAGATGGGCGTGAGGGAATAGAACGACTGTCTGTTACAACGGGTCGCGCCCTGCCTTTATACTCTCGCACGCCTTGGTGGGCGCGCCAGGCATTTGCGCATCCGCTACCTGGCGGCATCGCGCGCTGATTGTAGTCTCCAGTACTTAACGCATATGTGCGAGCCTGAGTACTGGCATTAACTATGTTCGTACAATACATACAGTATCCGCTGCTGCATCGGCCGATATCCTGCAGTATATTCTAGTACTGCATGGCGCCCACCATTATTGATACTCAACAGTACCGGAATCTTGAGTGTACTCGCACGAGCGTCCTCGTACTCGTAGACGTACAGCCGCTCCGCGATGTACGTCTACTACCGGAGATGTACTCGCGTCCTCGTACTCGTAGCTGCATGATCGCTCCGCCGTGTGCAGATAACGCTGAGTGTGTGCAGGCGTCAAGGCTCCAAACAGCCGGTCAAACGCATGCAAGATTGGTATCAAACAACAATCGCCACCATTCTGCTACACAACCTAACACCCCCAAGCTCAACATATCCCGCCCCGGGCCTTCGCCTTCGACCCTTGCCGACCTTGCCGCTCTCGACGCAAGTACTACAACGATGAGGGCATTGTGGCGGCTCCATGGGCCGATAGAATGTGCCTCGCCATCGCCGCCATCTTGGGCAACGACTTCTAGGGCAACAAGGCCATCGACATGCTCACCGCTTCCCTAGCTCCGGATAGTTACGGCAACTACATGCCTACGCTACGTGCGTCGCTTTGCGGAGTTCTCCATCCAAAACGAGGGCATTGCTATGTTTGATGCGACCACTGCTGCTACATGTGCTTGCTACATCGCATGGCTAGCCGAGTCCGGCGCCCGCCGCCAAGCGGCGGCCCACTAGCAAGAGTGGAGGATCATGGGTGCGGCAGGCCCGGCGGCACCACACCCACCTCCACGTGCTGGGCGTTGTAAACCCTTAGGATAAGTTCGCGGCTAGGTGCGGTAGGGGCTGAGCGGGGTGGCCAATTGGCACGGACCCTCGGATCACGCGACGACCGGGCAGCCCTACGGGGGGTCTCTCAAATAAAACTCGCAGTCCCGGTAGCGCATGCTACAGCCGCCGGGTAGCAGCCTTGTGAGGGGGGACGTCGAAAATAATTTCCGTACGACCCCGGCCCAGCGTCGGCCTCTCTGAGATTTGCTAACCGGTGGGGAGGGGCATGTACGACTCGCTCGGACGGAAGCATCCTACTCGCGAACGCTAGTAGGAAATAAAATCGTGTTCTCGTACCTCGTACGACTTGCAACCGAGCTGCCGAAGATCTGACGTATCCCCGATCAATGTGCGTTCCATATGCTCCGAGCTTACCTGGCTTAGTACGACGGAGTGTTTTTCGGCGGCGCTCTGCGGCCGACCTTCTTTTTGGAACACCTGGGGAGCCATCAACCGCCCCTTGAGGAGAGCAGGCGAGTGGCGAGGAGACAAGAGCCCGGCGCTTAAAGGCGGTGAGGGCATTTGGGGGCGGAGAGGCCGGGCCTGGCGGCGACTCAAGGGCCAACAGACAGAATCCGGAGTGCCCTGAGGGAGTCCCGGCCAGGCAGCGGGAGGAGTCCGTCGGCCGCGAGCCCGGTCTTACCATGGACGGGCAGCTACATCGGCGAGGCGCGATACGGTGACGAGCGGCGCGAACGCGAGCACGGCATGCATGCCGGCCTTGGAGCAACGACACTCGGACAGTGGAGGGGGGGTGCGTTTCCCCTCCAATCCCCCTTGGCCCCCCTACCGAGGACAGCTAAGGCAGGCGAGACGGCGGCAATAGAGGCGGACCGCGGCCTAGGCCACTGGACCGCCACAGCCGGCGCGGCGGGGCGATTAGGCCAACGACCTGCGGAATATTTTCAGCTATGGCGGCAAGTGGAGCCAAGACGCACGACAACCGGTAACATTGCGCGGTGCGGGTAGCCTTCAAGGGGATGGGTCGAGTACTACAATAGTGATCCCCGTACCGCCAATCAGAAGTAGTCGCTCGTACTTTGCGACGGTGTACATGTAGCTGTCCAGAAAGTTAAATAGCTAGGTATTGATCACGTGATGGAAGAAGGCGCGGATGGAAACGAAAAAGGCCGACCGTAGCTTGAGCAGTGATTGCACCTTATTGTGCTTGCCATAGAGGTTAGAGATGGCATGCCCTAAGAACGACTCAGTATGCGCAGTGTCAGGGAGCGGCGGGCTAGCATGATGTAACCAATATTCACGCCGAGTCCGGCACCCTCAAGCAAGGAGAGCCCCCTCCAACCCTACTTTTGCAATCAACCGCCTCGTTACTGACCACCATTATACGCATGGAAGGCCCCGCTACTGGCGACCTCATCATGCAAGTACGGGCTAGGGTCGGACAACGTCGACGCTTCATCGACGAGAAATATGTCCGCCAAGCCCTGACCGCCGTCGTCGTCACCGACACCCTGCGCCGCGTGGATGCCGACATCGTCAACACATGGAATGACTCTAAACTCTTCTGCATACGGGCATGCACCGCCGCCATCGTCACTAACTTTCTTCCGCCGCGGACATACAATGAGACCACCACTGCATGCAATCGTGGCGACCTAGTTTTAGACGACAGTAACATCACCCTCCGCGTCACCATCACATAAAAGAAGAAGGGGCACAAGCGGCGGCTCGGCGAAGACCTCATGTTACAGCTATCGCGGGGAGCGCATCTTTGCATGGCGTCACTGGTGCAGTTCTTCATCGCAAAACGTGACGCGGCCTACACCACTCGCAAGCAGACTCCGGCCACAGAGTTTTGGGTCATTCCCTCATCGGACAAGTCCCCTAAGCAGTGGACCGCCGACACCATGACCATATGGTTACGCACCGCTACCCGTCTCGTTGGCGTTGTCCCACCACATGGCTTCCCCTGGACTTTGCACAGCCTACGTAAAAAGTATTGTCTCCGTGCAAAGGTGATGCTCCCGTCTCCGTTGGCGCATCTCTCGACAAGACCCGCACCTTCGGTGGTTGGAGTCGCAAGAGTTTAGTTGTCAACGACTTCTTGTTCCCACGGTCCCAGCAACACCTTCATGGCTCTCTTCGATTGGTGTCCCCACGGCAGTTCAAATTCCCGAGAGCATCCAACGAGTTGTTCAAGAAGCGACCATCAGCTCCTAATCTACCGCTCGCCTCGCTCGCTCTAGTTCTCTTGACAAACAACCAAGTGCACATGCACGAACTGCTTATTACGGACGTAGTTGGGGTTTCCACTTACCCTACCTGCTATCCGGTGAAGTCCGGTGGCTACTGTACCCGTACGTGTGGTCAAAGCGACGTGATGACTTTTGACATGACCTCCGGGCAACTGCGGCCCGGACAAAATCCATGCCGCTGCCCGGTCTTGTTCCCCCCTCAACATCCGGTCGGAGCTAGCACGCCTGAGCCAACACAAGCACCAAGCTCACAGGCCGGCACCTTTTTAGTTTTTGTGTGTCCTCATCGCGATCCACAGCTCAGCACCTCTGACCCTTCCCTCCCTTTCCAGTACCGGTTTCCAGCCTCATCAAAACGGGGCCCATAACATCTGCATGCTTACCCTTTCGGCAAACGTCCCAATGCCACCATTACGGTCTGGAACTTGCGCACGCCGTCGTAGTAGTATGTGTTGGTCCTTCTACTCGTACATACCCGTCTAACTCGCGACGAGTACCGCCGATCTGAAGTGGTACAACCTGAATACTGGTACTTGGTCCTTATACCCGTACAAATCATAAGCAATATTGTTTAGGGATGTGCTCCTGGGGTTTATTTTTCCCTCTCCAACGCTAGGGTATGCGGGTGTCACACATGCTGCAGTGTGAGATTCAGATGTGACATACGGGTGACGAAGCACTACTACTAGCGACTATTATTTATCCATGAAGGATGCTGCTGGTGGCGGCACGTCCATCCAGTTACGTGCGAGTACATCCGGCGTTATTGCCGGCGGGCGATAAATCCTTTTTGTAATCATTCTGGTAGTCGTACCAGGGCGGTGAGGTGTTACATGGAACTGACGTATAAGGTACAAGGTTGTCCGTGTAGTACCGGGTAGTACGCGATATATTTATTAAGCCGGTACCGGGTATCTAGTACGAACCCGGGCGCGATGACGAGTCGTCCTGTGGATAACTACGACTATTAGTACATGGGAGCGCAAATCGCAGCAGTACGTATTTGGTAACACTGGGGAATTTTGTGTACATTATAGCTAGTACTGCTGAACGGGCATGCCAGCCGTCCGATCAAAGATCATCAGATGGGCGGTTTGGCTGCCATGTTTTGCCAAAGAGTGCTCGCGTTACATAAATATTCGCGAGGGGGAGGGCGGGGGCAGGCAGCGGTCTGCCGAAGAATGTTTGAATTACAATATTCGCGACAGCTGCCGTCGGGGCATGTGGCGGGGGCGGGGGGGGGGGGGGGGGGGGGGGGGGGTATGGGGGCGGGGGCTACTGCTTGTTCTTGTTCTTGCGTGCCCGGGGGACCCTCCGCTTCGACGATCTCGCTGCCTCCGCCTCCGCGTCCGCCTCCGCCTGCGCCTCCGACTCCGCCTCCGACTCCGCGACCGTCGGTTTCTTACCTCGGCGCTTCTTCACTGGCCTCTTCCGCTTCTTGTCATCCGTCAGTGTCTTCACCACCCCGGGAGGCTGTGCCGTCGACGACGCCGCCATGAGCTTCCATACCTTGGCGTCGGGATGCCCCCTGTGCCCAGACGCCCACAACAAGCCACAATCGTTTCGCCTTTAAGCGGCTGAGGATGCGGCCTCCTCGGCCACCACGAGTTGCGCCGCTGGCACTGTGGAAGCCTTGGCGTTGAGGTGGGCCTTACGGCGCTCCCGGACGAACCTGCGCGCGGCACAAGTTAGCCACGAGTGGGTGCGTGCTAATGTGGAGGGTGGAGTGTTTTGTTGCGCGCCCACCTTGTCACGCGTTTCCTCATGTCTTTCTCGTCCTCCTCGATGCCGGCGGCGCGGACACGCGAGACAACAAGGCTCGCCGCCCACTTTTGCCCGGGGGGCGAGGTCTGCCATGGCGCTGTGAGCGGTGAAGGGGGGGGGGGGGGGGGGGGGGCCGAGGTGGAGAAACTAACACCCAGTCGACGACCGCCTTCCGCAGCAGTCAACGACACATCGGAGGCGAGGAGCAGCGCGCCACTACTATTTATATGCACGTATTGTCAAGAGCTAGTCGGTGCGGCATTGTGTCGGTGTAATTTCGCAATGTTTATTGTTGAAGTAGCACGGCGTAATGAATACGCGGTTTCACCGAGTGAATCCGGGATAATATGTGCGGTAGGGCGCGCGTATATGTGCGCGACGAATGTGCGCGCGCAGCGTTGTCCGGCGGTGTGCGGCGGTGTGCACCGATGTTAATATAGTGTGAATATTATATCGGCCGTAGACGATCGGGTCTGGCAGCACCGCCCGTGCTTGTAAATAAGCGACAATGGATCACGTCATGCTCCGGTTGTACTCCTACACTTCCTCCACTTTGGCGGGTGGGGGGGGGGCGGGGGGGGGGGGGGGGTCCTGTCCTTATTACTTGCATCGGTGGACGTGCTGGATATGGAGGTCACCGGGCACATCGCGTGGTTTCGGAGCAGTTCATTGGCGCCTCGCCCCTCGTCTTGTTTCCAATCGTCGCCCTAATCCAATGCAGGGTGAGTAGCGGGACACTGTGCCCCCCCCCCCCCCCCGGTTTATGTAAACAAATATCTAGCCGTGCATGCGCCGCAATCGGTACCCAATGAGCGGGGAATGTGACAGTGGTTTCGGAGCAGTGCAAGCATTCCGTGCGTGTGCACAAGCACGTACGACTGGGAATGAGGCGGGGGTTGCGGATGGAGTGCATTGGCGGTGCGTAGGAGAGCGTGTTCCTGGGGTTTTGGCTGCATCAGACGCCGTATTCCCATCCATCCGGCACGGAATGTCCGGTTTTCACACATTTGTGTGTTAATATAGTGTGCATATTACGCGTCTTTTACGCCGGGTGTATGGGCATCCGGCGTCCGATGCACCCCAAGTATTTGCAGCACGCTACTCTACGCACCCCCAACGCACTCCGCAAGCCCCGCCTCCATCCGCGTCGGAACCGATAGTAAGTGTTGTTGTGTGCGCACATCGTGACAACATTACACGGTGGCAATTGCAATTATTAGCGGTGGATAATGTGAAGGCGTTTTCGAAATCGACAGAGAATGAGGCGGTGCTGGCGGAGTGCATTGGCGGTGCATAGAATAGCGTGTTGCTGGGGTTTTGGCTGCATCGGACGCCGTATTCCCACCCATCCGGCACGGAATGTCCGGTTTTCACACATTTGTGTGTTAATATAGTGTGAATATTACGCGTCTTTTACGCCGGGTGGATGGGCATCCGGCGTCCGATGCACCCCAATTATTTGCAGCACGCTACTCTACGCACCCCCAACGCACTCCGCAAGCCCCGCCTCCATCCGCGTCGGAACCGGTAGTAAGTGTTGTTGTGTGCGCACATCGTGACAACATTACACGGTGGCAATTGCAATTATTAGCGGTGGATAATGTGAAGGCGTTTTCGAAATCGACAGAGAATGAGGCGGTGCTGGCGGAGTGCATTGGCGGTGCATAGAATAGCGTGTTGCTGGGGTTTTGGCTGCATCGGACGCCGTATTCCCACCCATCCGGCACGGAATGTCCGGTTTTCACACATTTGTGTGTTAATATAGTGTGAATATTACGCGTCTTTTACGCCGGGTGGATGGGCATCCGGCGTCCGATGCACCCCAATTATTTGCAGCACGCTAGTCTGTGCACCGCCAGTGCACTCCGCAAGCCCCGCCTCCATCCGCGTCGGAACCGGTAGTAAGTGTTGTTGTGTGCGCACATCGTGACAACATTACACGGTGGCAATTGCAATTAGCGGTGGATAATGTGAAGGCGTTTTCGAAATCGACAGAGAATGAGGCGGTGCTGGCGGAGTGCATTGGCGGTGCATAGAATAGCGTGTTGCTGGGGTTTTGGCTGCATCGGACGCCGTATTCCCACCCATCCGGCACGGAATGTCCGGTTTTCACACATTTGTGTGTTAATATAGTGTGAATATTACGCGTCTTTTACGCCGGGTGGATGGGCATCCGGCGTCCGATGCACCCCAATTATTTGCAGCACGCTACTCTACGCACCGCCAACGCACTCCGCAAGCCCCGCCTCCATCCGCGTCGGAACCGGTAGTAAGTGTTGTTGTGTGCGCACATCGTGACAACATTACACGGTGGCAATTGCAATTATTAGCGGTGGATAATGTGAAGGCGTTTTCGAAATCGACAGAGAATGAGGCGGTGCTGGCGGAGTGCATTGGCGGTGCATAGAATAGCGTGTTGCTGGGGTTTTGGCTGCATCGGACGCCGTATTCCCACCCATCCGGCACGGAATGTCCGGTTTTCACACATTTGTGTGTTAATATAGTGTGAATATTACGCGTCTTTTACGCCGGGTGGATGGGCATCCGGCGTCCGATGCACCCCAATTATTTGCAGCACGCTAGTCTGTGCACCGCCAGTGCACTCCGCAAGCCCCGCCTCCATCCGCGTCGGAACCGATAGTAAGTGTTGTTGTGTGCGCACATCGTGACAACATTACACGGTGGCAATTGCAATATTAGCGGTGGATAATGTGAAGGCGTTTTCGAAATCGACAGAGAATGAGGCGGTGCTGGCGGAGTGCATTGGCGGTGCATAGAATAGCGTGTTGCTGGGGTTTTGGCTGCATCGGACGCCGTATTCCCACCCATCCGGCACGGAATGTCCGGTTTTCACACATTTGTGTGTTAATATAGTGTGAATATTACGCGTCTTTTACGCCGGGTGGATGGGCATCCGGCGTCCGATGCACCCCAATTATTTGCAGCACGCTACTCTACGCACCGCCAACGCACTCCGCAAGCCCCGCCTCCATCCGCGTCGGAACCGGTAGTAAGTGTTGTTGTGTGCGCACATCGTGACAACATTACACGGTGGCAATTGCAATTATTAGCGGTGGATAATGTGAAGGCGTTTTCGAAATCGACAGAGAATGAGGCGGTGCTGGCGGAGTGCATTGGCGGTGCATAGAATAGCGTGTTGCTGGGGTTTTGGCTGCATCGGACGCCGTATTCCCACCCATCCGGCACGGAATGTCCGGTTTTCACACATTTGTGTGTTAATATAGTGTGAATATTACGCGTCTTTTACGCCGGGTGGATGGGCATCCGGCGTCCGATGCACCCCAATTATTTGCAGCACGCTAGTCTGTGCACCGCCAGTGCACTCCGCAAGCCCCGCCTCCATCCGCGTCGGAACCGGTAGTAAGTGTTGTTGTGTGCGCACATCGTGACAACATTACACGGTGGCAATTGCAATTATTAGCGGTGGATAATGTGAAGGCGTTTTCGAAATCGACAGAGAATGAGGCGGTGCTGGCGGAGTGCATTGGCGGTGCATAGAATAGCGTGTTGCTGGGGTTTTGGCTGCATCGGACGCCGTATTCCCACCCATCCGGCACGGAATGTCCGGTTTTCACACATTTGTGTGTTAATATAGTGTGAATATTACGCGTCTTTTACGCCGGGTGGATGGGCATCCGGCGTCCGATGCACCCCAATTATTTGCAGCACGCTAGTCTACGCACCGCCAACGCACTCCGCAAGCCCCGCCTCCATCCGCGTCGGAACCGGTAGTAAGTGTTGTTGTGTGCGCACATCGTGACAACATTACACGGTGGCAATTGCAATTATTAGCGGTGGATAATGTGAAGGCGTTTTCGAAATCGACAGAGAATGAGGCGGTGCTGGCGGAGTGCATTGGCGGTGCATAGAATAGCGTGTTGCTGGGGTTTTGGCTGCATCGGACGCCGTATTCCCACCCATCCGGCACGGAATGTCCGGTTTTCACACATTTGTGTGTTAATATAGTGTGAATATTACGCGTCTTTTACGCCGGGTGGATGGGCATCCGGCGTCCGATGCACCCCAATTATTTGCAGCACGCTAGTCTGTGCACCGCCAGTGCACTCCGCAAGCCCCGCCTCCATCCGCGTCGGAACCGGTAGTAAGTGTTGTTGTGTGCGCACATCGTGACAACATTACACGGTGGCAATTGCAATATTAGCGGTGGATAATGTGAAGGCGTTTTCGAAATCGACAGAGAATGAGGCGGTGCTGGCGGAGTGCATTGGCGGTGCATAGAATAGCGTGTTGCTGGGGTTTTGGCTGCATCGGACGCCGTATTCCCACCCATCCGGCACGGAATGTCCGGTTTTCACACATTTGTGTGTTAATATAGTGTGAATATTACGCGTCTTTTACGCCGGGTGGATGGGCATCCGGCGTCCGATGCACCCCAATTATTTGCAGCACGCTACTCTACGCACCCCCAACGCACTCCGCAAGCCCCGCCTCCATCCGCGTCGGAACCGGTAGTAAGTGTTGTTGTGTGCGCACATCGTGACAACATTACACGGTGGCAATTGCAATTATTAGCGGTGGATAATGTGAAGGCGTTTTCGAAATCGACAGAGAATGAGGCGGTGCTGGCGGAGTGCATTGGCGGTGCATAGAATAGCGTGTTGCTGGGGTTTTGGCTGCATCGGACGCCGTATTCCCACCCATCCGGCACGGAATGTCCGGTTTTCACACATTTGTGTGTTAATATAGTGTGAATATTACGCGTCTTTTACGCCGGGTGGATGGGCATCCGGCGTCCGATGCACCCCAATTATTTGCAGCACGCTACTCTACGCACCGCCAAGTGCACTCCGCAAGCCCCGCCTCCATCCGCGTCGGAACCGGTAGTAAGTGTTGTTGTGTGCGCACATCGTGACAACATTACACGGTGGCAATTGCAATTATTAGCGGTGGATAATGTGAAGGCGTTTTCGAAATCGACAGAGAATGAGGCGGTGCTGGCGGAGTGCATTGGCGGTGCATAGAATAGCGTGTTGCTGGGGTTTTGGCTGCATCGGACGCCGTATTCCCACCCATCCGGCACGGAATGTCCGGTTTTCACACATTTGTGTGTTAATATAGTGTGAATATTACGCGTCTTTTACGCCGGGTGGATGGGCATCCGGCGTCCGATGCACCCCAATTATTTGCAGCACGCTACTCTACGCACCGCCAACGCACTCCGCAAGCCCCGCCTCCATCCGCGTCGGAACCGGTAGTAAGTGTTGTTGTGTGCGCACATCGTGACAACATTACACGGTGGCAATTGCAATTATTAGCGGTGGATAATGTGAAGGCGTTTTCGAAATCGACAGAGAATGAGGCGGTGCTGGCGGAGTGCATTGGCGGTGCATAGAATAGCGTGTTGCTGGGGTTTTGGCTGCATCGGACGCCGTATTCCCACCCATCCGGCACGGAATGTCCGGTTTTCACACATTTGTGTGTTAATATAGTGTGAATATTACGCGTCTTTTACGCCGGGTGGATGGGCATCCGGCGTCCGATGCACCCCAATTATTTGCAGCACGCTACTCTACGCACCGCCAAGTGCACTCCGCAAGCCCCGCCTCCATCCGCGTCGGAACCGGTAGTAAGTGTTGTTGTGTGCGCACATCGTGACAACATTACACGGTGGCAATTGCAATTATTAGCGGTGGATAATGTGAAGGCGTTTTCGAAATCGACAGAGAATGAGGCGGTGCTGGCGGAGTGCATTGGCGGTGCATAGAATAGCGTGTTGCTGGGGTTTTGGCTGCATCGGACGCCGTATTCCCACCCATCCGGCACGGAATGTCCGGTTTTCACACATTTGTGTGTTAATATAGTGTGAATATTACGCGTCTTTTACGCCGGGTGGATGGGCATCCGGCGTCCGATGCACCCCAATTATTTGCAGCACGCTACTCTACGCACCGCCAACGCACTCCGCAAGCCCCGCCTCCATCCGCGTCGGAACCGGTAGTAAGTGTTGTTGTGTGCGCACATCGTGACAACATTACACGGTGGCAATTGCAATTATTAGCGGTGGATAATGTGAAGGCGTTTTCGAAATCGACAGAGAATGAGGCGGTGCTGGCGGAGTGCATTGGCGGTGCATAGAATAGCGTGTTGCTGGGGTTTTGGCTGCATCGGACGCCGTATTCCCACCCATCCGGCACGGAATGTCCGGTTTTCACACATTTGTGTGTTAATATAGTGTGAATATTACGCGTCTTTTACGCCGGGTGGATGGGCATCCGGCGTCCGATGCACCCCAATTATTTGCAGCACGCTAGTCTGTGCACCGCCAGTGCACTCCGCAAGCCCCGCCTCCATCCGCGTCGGAACCGGTAGTAAGTGTTGTTGTGTGCGCACATCGTGACAACATTACACGGTGGCAATTGCAATTATTAGCGGTGGATAATGTGAAGGCGTTTTCGAAATCGACAGAGAATGAGGCGGTGCTGGCGGAGTGCATTGGCGGTGCATAGAATAGCGTGTTGCTGGGGTTTTGGCTGCATCGGACGCCGTATTCCCACCCATCCGGCACGGAATGTCCGGTTTTCACACATTTGTGTGTTAATATAGTGTGAATATTACGCGTCTTTTACGCCGGGTGGATGGGCATCCGGCGTCCGATGCACCCCAATTATTTGCAGCACGCTACTCTACGCACCGCCAACGCACTCCGCAAGCCCCGCCTCCATCCGCGTCGGAACCGGTAGTAAGTGTTGTTGTGTGCGCACATCGTGACAACATTACACGGTGGCAATTGCAATTATTAGCGGTGGATAATGTGAAGGCGTTTTCGAAATCGACAGAGAATGAGGCGGTGCTGGCGGAGTGCATTGGCGGTGCATAGAATAGCGTGTTGCTGGGGTTTTGGCTGCATCGGACGCCGTATTCCCACCCATCCGGCACGGAATGTCCGGTTTTCACACATTTGTGTGTTAATATAGTGTGAATATTACGCGTCTTTTACGCCGGGTGGATGGGCATCCGGCGTCCGATGCACCCCAATTATTTGCAGCACGCTAGTCTGTGCACCGCCAGTGCACTCCGCAAGCCCCGCCTCCATCCGCGTCGGAACCGGTAGTAAGTGTTGTTGTGTGCGCACATCGTGACAACATTACACGGTGGCAATTGCAATTATTAGCGGTGGATAATGTGAAGGCGTTTTCGAAATCGACAGAGAATGAGGCGGTGCTGGCGGAGTGCATTGGCGGTGCATAGAATAGCGTGTTGCTGGGGTTTTGGCTGCATCGGACGCCGTATTCCCACCCATCCGGCACGGAATGTCCGGTTTTCACACATTTGTGTGTTAATATAGTGTGAATATTACGCGTCTTTTACGCCGGGTGGATGGGCATCCGGCGTCCGATGCACCCCAAGTATTTGCAGCACGCTACTCTACGCACCCCAATGCACTCCGCAAGCCCCGCCTCCATCCGCGTCGGAACCGGTAGTAAGTGTTGTTGTGTGCGCACATCGTGACAACATTACACGGTGGCAATTGCAATTAGCGGTGGATAATGTGAAGGCGTTTTCGAAATCGACAGAGAATGAGGCGGTGCTGGCGGAGTGCATTGGCGGTGCATAGAATAGCGTGTTGCTGGGGTTTTGGCTGCATCGGACGCCGTATTCCCACCCATCCGGCACGGAATGTCCGGTTTTCACACATTTGTGTGTTAATATAGTGTGAATATTACGCGTCTTTTACGCCGGGTGGATGGGCATCCGGCGTCCGATGCACCCCAAGTATTTGCAGCACGCTACTCTACGCACCCCAATGCACTCCGCAAGCCCCGCCTCCATCCGCGTCGGAACCGGTAGTAAGTGTTGTTGTGTGCGCACATCGTGACAACATTACACGGTGGCAATTGCAATTATTAGCGGTGGATAATGTGAAGGCGTTTTCGAAATCGACAGAGAATGAGGCGGTGCTGGCGGAGTGCATTGGCGGTGCATAGAATAGCGTGTTGCTGGGGTTTTGGCTGCATCGGACGCCGTATTCCCACCCATCCGGCACGGAATGTCCGGTTTCACACATTTGTGTGTTAATATAGTGTGAATATTACGCGTCTTTTACGCCGGGTGGATGGGCATCCGGCGTCCGATGCACCCCAATTATTTGCAGCACGCTAGTCTGTGCACCGCCAGTGCACTCCGCAAGCCCCGCCTCCATCCGCGTCGGAACCGATAGTAAGTGTTGTTGTGTGCGCACATCGTGACAACATTACACGGTGGCAATTGCAATTATTAGCGGTGGATAATGTGAAGGCGTTTTCGAAATCGACAGAGAATGAGGCGGTGCTGGCGGAGTGCATTGGCGGTGCATAGATAGCGTGTTGCTGGGGTTTTGGCTGCATCGGACGCCGTATTCCCATCCATCCGGCACGGAATGTCCGGTTTTCACACATTTGTGTGTTAATATAGTGTGAATATTACGCGTCTTTTACGCCGGGTGGATGGGCATCCGGCGTCCGATGCACCCCAAGTATTTACAGCACGCTACTCTACGCACCCCTAATGCACTCCGCAAGCCCCACCTCCATCCGCGTCGGAACCGATAGTAAGTGTTGTTGTGTGCGCACATCGTGACAACATTACACGGTGGCAATTGCAATTAGCGGTGGATAATGTGAAGGCGTTTTCGAAATCGACAGAGAATGAGGCGGTGCTGGCGGAGTGCATTGGCGGTGCATAGATTAGCGTGTTGCTGGGGTTTTGGCTGCATCGGACGCCGTATTCCCACCCATCCGGCACGGAATGTCCGGTTTTCACACATTTGTGTGTTAATATAGTGTGAGTATTACGTACGCGCCTTTTACGCTGGGTGGATGGGCATCCGGCGTCCGATGCACCCCGAATCTCACCAACACGCTACTCTACGCACCCCCAACGCACTCCGCCAGCCCCGCCTCTTTCCGCGCAGGTCCTACGTTCCATTGTATATATATACATACGTACATGTACTGCTCCGAAACCAGCCCAAACTTAATGAGTGCACAAGTGTAAATGGGGGGGGGGGGGGGGTGGGGGGGGGGGGGATGTGGCGGCGGGGCATCCACTCACACATACCCCGGCGATGCATGACTGCTATTACATGCCGTGGCGGGTCGGCGGGCCGACCCGGCGGGCCGACCCGGCGGGGGGTGGGGGTGGGGGGGGGGGGGGGGGGGGGGGGGCGTCTATTCAACTACACGTGCGACAGTGTCGTTTCGTGGAGCAGTATATGTGCCCGGCCTCATTTATACCGCCCCCTACCTGCGCTGCATGGTCCACCCCTACGAATTACTTAGCACAAACCGCCATTACTTAATAGGAACCTAGCACAGCCAGGCTTATATGCCCGCTTTGCCGATCAACTTCTACGCACTTTCCGTCCCTCAACCGCCGGGCATGGGGGTTAAGCCGCCAGCCTCGGCAGCTGCTTAGCCAGGCTTGGCATCCCGTACCGTGTCCATGGCTTCGCAGCTCTGCCGCCGGCACACGCCGAGTCCGGCGCTTGCTGCCGCGGGGTTGCGCACGCATGCACGCACGCACGGTAATACGCCGCCGACGCCGCCACGCTTACTTCCACCACCTTCGCCAGCTGCAGCTTCGCACGCCGTTCCGCCGACATACGAAACGCACGAATCCCCCCCCCCCCCCCCCGGTCTCCGCGTCATGTATAATATATTCGAGGCGACTATGCGGGGCGCAGCACACGCCGCGGCGTGGGTCGGCGGAGCGGCAGGCGGCGGGAGCCCTAATGGCCGGGCAGTATCCACACCCACACAGGCACCGCCGCTCACCTCGGATGACCGCCTCCCAAAGGAAACATGCCGGTTGGTGGTAAGCCCAGCAGGCGTGAGGTGCCGGCGCCGGTACCGCATGTGCGACGGAGCTGTCGCGTCAGGAACCGCACCGCATGTGGAGCAACACGTGGCGGTGCTGGCCCCACCTATGTCTAGGGCCACCTCCTCACAACACCCCGCCACGACGGCGTCGGCCACCGCCGACGGCGCCGTTGCGGGGGGGGACGCCCTGCCAGGCGACGATGATGCGCTTGGTGCGCCGCGTCAGGAGGCGGAGGAGGCCGTGGTCGAGGCGACTGATCGGGCTGAGGGGGTTGTCGAGGCGAGCGAGGCTGCGCTCGCGCCACCCGCCCCGCAGCCACCTGCGGGACATGCCGACTTGCTCGTCGCCATGCCGCCGCCGCCGCCTCACCCTGCGCACCCTACCAGCCGCGCGTGCCTTCTCGGAAGCCTCACACAAGGCGGCGCAAGTCGCGTCGTGGAACGCGTCCCTGACATGGCGGAACTCCGCCCTCACCGTGGCCGTGGTCGGGCAGGGGACTGCCCGCTGATGGGTCGCCATGCATGAGTACTTGGGGCCGCACAAAGCCGGGGTGCCGTCGCAGCAACACTCCCAGTCCGTCCGTTGGCCGCAGTCCACGCATGACGGGCGTCCGGCCAATACACGCACATGATAGTGCATGTGGCCGCCTCCCGCCACTGCTCATAGTGCTCCGGTCAACATGGCGACGAGCAAGTCGGCATGTCCCGCAGGTGGCTGCGGGGCGGGTGGCGCGAGCGCAGCCTCGCTCGCCTCGACAACCCCCTCAGCCCGATCAGTCGCCTCGACCACGGCCTCCTCCACCTCCTGACGCGGCGCACCAAGCGCATCATCGTCGCCTGGCAGGGCGTCCCCCCCCGCAACGGCGCCGTCGGCGGTGGCCGACGCCGTCGTGGCGGGGTGTTGTGAGGAGGTGGCCCTAGACATAGGTGGGACCGGCACCGCCATGTGTTGCTCCACATGCGGTGCGGTTCCTGACGCGACAGCTCCGTCGCACCAGTACCGGCGCCGGCACCCCACGCCTGCTGGGCTTACCACCAACCGGCATGTTTCCTTTGGGAGGCAGTTCATCCGCGTCGGAGGTGAGCGGCGGTGCCTGTGTGGGTGTGGATACTGCCCGGCCATTAGGGCTCCCGCCGCATGCCGCTCCGCCGACCCACGCCGCGGCGTGTGCTGCGCCCCGCATAGTCGCCTCGAATATATTATACATGACGCGGGGACGGGGGGGGGGGGGGGGGGAATCGTGCGTTTCGTATGTCGGCGGAACGGCGTGCGAAGCTGCGGCTGGCGAAGGTGGTGGAAGTAAGCGTGGCGGCGTCGGCGGTGTAAGTACTCGTGGCAGTACTTAGTGAAACAGGGCTCTTACTCGTAGCGTTTGGCGAATTGAGTTGGTTGCTGAATGTAATCTCTTACAACATGCTGGTGGCACTGGATATTTATCCTATAGCGGTCCGACTCGGCACCGCGGACAGGCAACTAGTAGCGCTATCCTGATGATTTAGGAGTTCTAGCGCGTACTGTATTTATGTTACAAGAAATATTACTGGCGTATGGTTGTGGCCGTACCAGTAAATAATACGCGTGCTGAAATATCAGCAGTACAACAGTATGATTACTTGGCCATAAAACGTCGCAGGTTTGTGGTGTATTAGGGTAGTCGCTAGGCGCAACCCTAACATTCCCACCCCTCTGATAAATGACGAACTGGAAAGTGTCTGTTCGCGTCGCCGAAGGCCTGGCCCAGATGTCGGTTGGCGGTGGAAGCGTGATATAGCAACAGCAACAGCAGCGGTAGGTGTCAACGCTCCGGGATGGACTCTGGAAAACGTGACGGGTGGCGCGCTCGCAGGTTGGCGTATTCCTTTGAGCGTAGCGTGTCTTGCAGATGTCGGCTCGTTCTCGCGAAATCGTGTAGCGCCTCGACACGTCGCAGCGCGCTGTATGGTTCCCAGCTGTCATGACTTGAGTCGTAGTTCAGCCAACGCACCAGAAAGACGAGGCAGAGTCCTCGCTTGTACAGATCCTCGCGGCGCTCGATAGAGAAATCGAGCACGCGTTCAACGACG
>VCJN01003084.1:0-63488 GCA_006384855.1 Tetraselmis striata
TGGTCCGGTGTTCACCAACACTCCTAGGACATGGTCCAAGTCGAATCATTACATTTCTTGTGATCCAGGTCCGATTAGTTTTATATGTGTCACTGTATCAAAAGCGTAAACTTTTAGGGCATATATCCGTATCATATTCTTAGGTCTAATCGGCGGACCCTGCCGCTGGTCATGGCATGTGCGCCGCTGCAGATCCGCCGTCTTGCATGTACAACACGGGCGTGATCGTGATGGACATCGATAAGCTCGCGCACTTTGACCTCGGCACCAAGATCAACGAGATGTACATCGAGCATGAGAAGAGCAACTTGTGGAGGGAGGGCATCCAGCAGCCGGCCTTCATCCTCGCTCTCTACCACCGCATCCAGGTGGGTGCCGCCGCGATGCCCGTGCTTTTTGTTTGCCGCGGGTCATGTTTATATTCCGGCTACCGGTGGACTGGGCATGCCGGTCCAATAATAAATAAGGAATGCCGTGCAAGCGCAGCAGCATTACCTAAGTCAGCAATTTCGGGGAGTTTTCACGGTATATATCGGTGTGTTTTGACGGATTCATCCAATGAATATTCGTTTGCTACTAATGCTCAGGTGGGGGGGGGGGGGGGGGCAACAACAATGCAATGATATGAATATGCAGTAACCCCCAAAGCTAGTGTGATACCACCTAATGTAGAGAGCTAATATCACTGCAGCCCGTATGCAAGAAATCAGCTCCAAGTGACACAGCGAATTGATCAACGAAATACTTACTGCAAAAACCGTCCAGAATATAATCGCATGTGAATCTCGCATGACTGGGGCTCACTGCCTCGAAGCTGCTTGCGACCGTTCATGCTGCTTATCATAACTACGTTCTGAACAGTGAATATCGGAGCACAGGCACCAGGAGCTTATTTTACTCCAGCGTGCTAATCCGGTGTTGATTTGTGGAGTATTGTGGATGCGACGAGCTGTGCAGTGTTGTTCGGCGTGTACCATCACTTGCGGGGATTGTACAAGAGAGCCCGTTCAGCGTATGACGGGAAATCCGCGCATACCCCCCTAGCTGGTGGGGTAATATATATAATATATTTCATACAGATATATATATATATATTATATATATTAATATAGTTGTGTGTGTATGGATACATATATACACATATATATAGGTAGATATATAGATATATTCGTATGTATTTCACTTACATGCAACCCCTTTCGTTGATTCCCTTTCCCTTTCCGGTGCCACCACCCAGCTCGGACGCGCTCCTGCTGCTGACCCGTGGCCTGTCTTGCCCCGCAGTCATTGGGACTCGCTGTGGAACACCCACCGGCCTCGGCAGGGTTGAAGCCGATCGTGTCTGCCACGCAAAGTGAACAAGGCGAAAAATACTGCACTGGACGGGGGCAGAGGAAGGCGTGGCTGCCCAAGGGAACTTCAAGGAGCACTGGACGCGTCGTAATGCCATCTAATAGATGACGCCAAGATGTCCGACCGCACTGGTGACACCGGCACGTTCTGTCTCCCTCACCTGCACTTTATTGTAAACCCTAGAGCAGTAACCTACCCCCGGCACAGACACCCGCAGCTCCCGAGGACATGACACCGCGACATGCTCTATGGTGAAATATCTTACTACTCCATATACATACATATATACATATATATAGAGATAGATAGATAGAGATATGCACGTATGATTTCAGGTAGCTGTCGAGCGGCTTCCAAGTCTCGTGGCCCACGTTACGCGCATTATTCTCAATAGTAATATATGAGTTATGATATACCAACACATTACACCACAGACACCGAAGAATAGTTGCTAATTGCCGTGTCGCAATGTATGCCGTTGAAACCATTAAGTACATGACTCAAGCAGTGATTAATTACCCGCAGACAAGCGTTATCCCTGAGATTAATGTCATGCAAGTCAACCTTGACGAGTTGAATCCAGCGATGCGTCAGATTTTTTTCAGAAAAATTTTAAAAGAAACGGGTTTCTATATCACTGGCCTACAGTTCCATGAATTGCATTGCCAGCGCTTTGAAGAACCAGCAGCGAGCGTTCGCATTGCCAGCGCTTTGAAGTAGTCGCTACCAGTTTTTTTTTTCCATTACCAGCAGCGAGTAGCGAGAACCAGTACTCATAGCCTCCCAACCGTGAGATCGTAATGGGACGGCTAGCGTAATTAAGGACCGTGGGCGGGGCGGGCGGGCAAGTGGCGTGGATTATAGTACATAGTAGTACATGTCAGTAGATAAGCGCTTTAGTCATGCACCTATAGGCCCGATCCGCTGCACTACACGGGTACCCGTACGGCAATAAAGCTCACCGCCGAAAAATCGACGCTTCGCTGGATAAACACGACCCCCCTCCCACTCACACACACACACACACACACACACACACACCACACACACACACACACAACTGTATGAGCGCAACAATGATGCACTGCGCACCCCCTTAAATATTACGTTGCAATTGCTGAAAACCTGCCGTGCGGGTCGGAGCGCGTAAAATACTCAACAGCGGTGACTATGTGGCACGATCTATGAGTATGCACCGCTGAGCATTGCAGGGCATCCTTGCCACATGTGGCCATATCACGCGAGAGAGTAAACGGCGGCGATAATCAAGGCGGGGCGGATAATGCTGCCGCCCGCTGGATATGCGCACCTATTCGTAGCCAGTGCCCGCCATTAAAGCACCCATGTAGGTTGATAGGGCGGTGCACTAGTAGCACAATAGCAAATCAAAGCCAGCGCTCAAGTAAAACATGGTGATCGTGTGAAAGATAAAACATGTGATACCACCCAAACACTCACGTGTTTGGGGCAAACTTGCAGGTCACAATACCTACGACTCGTTTCGCACCGTTCAATATGATATTTTTTGTGTGGTGTATTATGATCGATTTCCAGATATATATGGTTTTCCCTCTTCGCAGGGGAATACCCACAACAACATGCAGCGAATAAACCCCTAAACGCGGCCAGTCACGTTGTTCCGAGGTGCAGTTGGGTGACACCCCCCCCCCCCTTCGGGGCAATCGGCAGCCTCTGCGGAGAGCGCAATGCTGTCAAACGACCCCATTGGTCCAGACAATAAACATTCAGAGCGCAGCATGAAAATGAATAAGGAATATGGATCCGCTCTGGGCGGGTATTTACAGCATCGGAGGGTGAAGCCGTTTTGCTTGGCACCCCGCCACGCCGCGCGATGGGGTGACGGCGGGGAGGGGGGCGGGCGCAGCCTCACTCCTCGGGCGCGTCGCCGTCGCCCTCGCCAGCGGCAGCGGCCGCGGCAACGGCGGCCTCCTGCTGCTTGAGCACCGCCACGGGGTCCTCCATCTTGGCGACCTCGTTGAGCGACACGGGCGCCGCGCACATGGGGCACGCCTTCTCCGCCATCAGGATCTTGACAAAGTCCTGCGCGCGGCAGTTGAAGCGGCACGAGGGGCACTGCGCCCAGTCGCTCACGATGCAGCGCTTGCCGGTGGCGATGCAGAAGGGGATGGTCTCCTTGCAGTGGTGGCACTCCAGCTCGGTGTCCGGCCCCGGCGTGCGGCAGGAAGGGGCACGGCCAGCTGGCCTCCTCGTCGTCCTCCGCCTCGCGGTCCGGCTTGCGCACCATGTTCTCGATCTTGCGCTTGTACTCGGGCCGCAGCTGCTGCCTGCCGAGCACAGAAGCAGGGGGGGGGGGGGGGGTCAGCCGGCGGGGCACGTGCAGCCGAGCCACTCTCCACCTGGTTTCGGAGATTGACTGTACATCCATGGAATCTGAACATGCACGGATGCTGACGCACCAATAAACACCCTTACCATTAAAAAGTCTCAAAGTGGGCTTGCATGGAACATCTCAAGACATTCATTACGGTTCTGCTCTAGTTTTATCTACATATGACCTCCGGCGGGTAGAGCTGGTTCATGTTTACAGTCTTCCTATTACGCATACACCCCATCAGCTGGGGGCTCAGCATTAGTTTAGGGCATGTGTAAAAAGAGGGGGGGGGGGGGGGGGGGGTTCACCTGTACTCTGGCCGGACCAGCATGGACGCGTACTCGAAGGCGGTCTTCTTGAAGCCGGCGCGCTGGCACTCGATGACGGTGGAGGTCAGGATGGGCACCACGTGCTCCGGGAACTTGGAGATGTTGCGCGCCACGCGCATCAGCATCCGCGCCGCGCCCTGCGTGATCGGGAGAGCGAGCAGGCGAGGGGGGGGGGGGGGACTCAATCGCTGGCGTGCAGTATCAGGCCACTGCCAATGTAGTAAACAAAGCGACATTCACCATAGCCGTGATGATCATTACCGATGTGATCACTACCAATGTGAACATTGAATATATGTGAACAATACAAAAGACAACAGGAATTGGCCATGGACGCTCCCCATTTTGTCTTTGTCAGAGTCACAGTGAATGTTCGCCATTGCCATCTGGCCTCACGCAATGGCAGACCAGCACTGCCAGGCTGCATCCAACACGTTGAAATACATAATATTCAATGTATAATATGTCATATCCTAAGACATAATGTAAAAACATATCCTATATATTACAAGATGTCTAGCCGTCTCACCCATAAGAACATCCGTAATCGTATATGTTGCATGAGAAGCCTAAAATTGGGTTTGCTACCAACCTGGAAGAACATTGATCATGGTTTCCTCTACATTTGATATCTGACAGGCAGGGTGGGTCATTCGAAATGTGCTTATACTCGTACTACAAATACAAGTACATATATTGTGGTTAAGGGGGGGGGGGGGGGGGGGAAGGGGACAGTAGGCAGGGCGCGCCTGGTGGTCGCCGCTGCGCGCGAGGATCTTGACCAGGATATACGAGTGCAGCAGCATGAGGGAGCGCGTGAGCTCCGCGGGCGTGCGCTTCTTCTGCCGCTGCAGCTCGCGGTACGTGGCCAGCAGCTGCCCGTGCGCCACCTTGTAGTTGCCCATCTCCTGCTCCTGCTTGGCGATCAGCACGCTCGTCTGCGCCGCCTGCTCGTAGTCGCCCAGCGCCATGTGCAGCTTGAACAGGTAGTTGTGGTCCTTGGCCTCGCCGTCCGTCTCGCCCATCAGGAAGTCCACCAGCTGGTTGGTCAGGCTGGGGTTGTTCGCCTTGCCCACCTGGGAGGGGGGCGGAAGGGGGTGTTGGGGGGGGGGGGGGGGGGGGCAACCACGTCAACCACGCCACACACCTCAATCACCAGATCCCCAGGACCGCGCCGTCACACCTCTCCACTCCATGTATTTCATACTATTTATTACCACTTTACTTCATATATTTGAACAAGTTCAGATGCGATGCCGTATACCCTGTCGACTCCGTGTTTCAGCGCGTCTGCTATCTGGGTGTCGATGCGCCTATAAGGGCCATGTAGCATACCTCTAGACGACGTTGCTACTTAGGCGCTGGCAGCTGTTAACAAGGCACGTAGGCGGTAGGTGGCAGGGCATTCCGATTTATACGGGCGCCGGCTCTCCTATAAGAACCCGTGTTATGAGTCTCAAAGTAGTCGGCTTGCATGCAACCTACAAGATCATCGCTATAGTTTTGCAATGGTATCGTCTACATTTGACCTCTGGCAGGCAGGGCGGGTTCTTATATTGCCAGGTGTTCCTTACAACCGCGCCGGCATCCGCCGTCATTGTCGGGCAGGCAGGCAGGCATGTTCCCAAGAGAGAATTCGTGGGGACTGGCGGGGGGGGGGGGGGGGGGTCACCATGTTGATGGCCTTGTCCAGCGAGTCGGCATCGCCGCGCATGTAGGCGCGCAGCGCCTGGTCGTACTGCCCGCACTTGGTCCACATGTCGCCCGCCTTGTTGTGCTTGCCCGACGTCTCGTAGTAGCGCGCCACGCGCACCCACTCGTCCATGCTCACGCTGCTGCCGGCAAACTGCGCGGCGGCGGCCAGAGGGGCGCAGAGTGAGCCTCGCGCACGGGAAACCAACACACGCCCCCACTGCCATGACGAGCGCCCTGATGGGGTCAAGGAGGGGCCGCGGGGCGCGCACCTTGACGTAGGCGTCCATGGCGTTGTGCGTCTGCGCAAAGTCGAAGGCCTCCTCGTTGCGCTTGGCGAGCAGCAGGAACTCGATGGCGCTCTGGAAGTCGCCGTTGCTGAGGCAGAAGTTGGCGACCATGGAGGCGCCCTCGCTCGAGTGCGTCTTGCGCACGACCGCGAACGCCTTGTGCGGGTTCTTCAGCTTCTCCAGGTTGAGGCGCGCCACGCTGTCCATGTCGTTGGCGGCCTCGTACGCCGCCGCCGCTTCCGCGTACTTGCCCTCGCCCTCCTTGGCCTTGGCGTACTGCAGGTGCAGCTTGGGCGAGCTGATCTTGGCCATCAGCGGCGCCACCGCGGCGAAGCTCTTGTTCTGGATGTAGATCGTGGCGGCGCGCTCGAAGAGGCCGCCGCGCTCGTACATCTCCGCGGCGTCCTGCATCTGGTTGAGGCCCTCCAGGATGGACGCGCACTCGCGGAAGAGCGCCGCCTCGTTGCGCGCCAGCGCGATCTGCCGCCCGCGCCGGATGTCGCCCATGTGCAGCGAGCAGCGCGCGGTGCCCGCCTGGCTGGCGCCCTCGATCACGGGGTCCTCCGCGCACAGGTCCTGCGCCTGCTGGTAGTAGTCCAGCGCCGCGGGGAAGTCGCCCTTGACCTCCAGCATGCCGGCATACTGCCGGCTGATGGCGCCGATCGAGCCGGGGTCCAGCTGCTCCGCGAGCTTCATCGCCTGGTCCCAGTGCTTGAGGTCCTTGCGCATCTCCAGGGCCGCGAGCGGGTACGAGGAGCGCAGGAACAGCTCCTGCGCGGTGTCGTAGTCGCCCTCCTTGAGCACCAGGATGTGCCCCGCCAGCAGGTTCTTGTCCTCGACGTGCCGGATGCGCTCCAGGCTCATCACCATGCTGGCGTCGCCCTGGTGCCGAAACACCCATATCGCCAGCTCCAGGTCCATGGCGCGCATCGCCGCGTCGCACAGCAGCCCCCACGCCTCCTTGCTCTTGATCGCGATCGCCGCCTCCCACGCCGCCTTGAGGTCGCCGATTGCCAGCAGCGCGTCAAAGCGCTTGCGGGCGGCCTGAGCCCCGCCGGCACGCAGCGCCGCCTCCTGCACGCGGGCAGGGCAGGAATGGTCTCGGTTTGCAAGAGCGGCGCACCGAGACAGGAGCGCCTCTGGATGGCGTTAATTTTATGGGCTTTCCATGCGTTGGTGTCATTGTGGCACAATGACATTAGCGACAACCGATATCCTATATCGACATCCGATGGCCCTGTAAGTTTTATACCGCGGGCAGGGCAGTAAGCGCCAATAGTCGCCGGTTCGAAACAGCTGCGCCCGGCCGTCAACAAACAAGCGGCGCACCGCGACAGTAGCGCCTCTGGCTGCAGAATGGCGTTGGTTTGTATAGGCTTTCTATACGTCGGTGTCATTATGGCACAATGACATCACCGATAACCTATATCCTATATTGTCATCCTATGGCTCCGTTACTACTATGCCGTATTATAACGGTATATAATAATACTATATTCCATCGATATATGAAAATCGACATATTACAAGCCATTAATGTGTTTCATATGTTTTCAATATACCATGCATATGTGTAAATGGCCGATGATGGTACGAGTACCATAAACTGTACAAGCTGACGTTGTGTATTGCGTATCAAATGAGCTGTGGCGCTCGACGCCGGCGCGTTGAGGCTCGCCACCGCACCTGAAGCCCCCGGTGGCTCTCTAATGGCACCACCTCCAGCGACCCGTTCTTCAGCTGCCCCGTCAGCTGCCCGTTGTTGAGCACAATGGGCGAGAGGCCCGCGCCCTTGGGCTGCACGCAGAGCTCGGTGATGGTGGGGCCGTTGATGGTGACGGGGTGGTACACGTAGCAGTGGATGTTGCTGCTGTCAAAGATGGCAAACACGTTGGAGTCGGCGCAGTCCCACAGCATGGAGTCCATCACGCCGTTGAAGCCCGGGACAGACAACACCTGAGGCAGTGGGTCAGGGTGTCATCGGAGGAGTTGGTTTGTTGGGGGGGGGGGGGGGGGGGGCTAGCCTGTCTGAGGTGGCTACGAGTAGGAAACTGTATTAAGCTATTGTATTAACATCCCCATTAGTATTGCATGAGTGGTTAGTGAGCTCCTTTTTCTTGTATACATACGTAATGTGAACAACAAAAATGTTACTTACTATCAACGTGTGGCAAGGTTAGACGCTGCAAGACTGTGCAGATTTCTGTTACTTTTCCAATATATTAGTACAACTTTGCATCACTTTGTACACCTCTTAGAGCACTTATACGACACCTTTGACACTTTGACTTAAAAGACATTTCACACAACACTTTTGGCATTCAATAATGCAAAAGCGGCCGAGACCAAATGTGTTTCCATGCGAGATGCTGGGAACAAACACTGCCAAAAGGCGGATTCGCGGCTTAGCAGTGGGGGGGTGTTGCCCTCTGCGCTTTCAACATGCCCAGTGGCATACTTGGTAAGGGAAAATTGGGAAGGCGCACCCCACCTGGTCGTTGACGGGGTTGTACAGGTGCACTTGGTGCGTGGTGTCCTCAAATACGAGCCGCGTGCCGTGGGGCTGCGGGAACAGGCGTGTGATGCCGCCGTCTTCGTGCCGAAACTCGTTCACGGTGCCGCGCCCCTCGAGGAGGTGGTACACGATGCTGCCCCGCGCGGTGCCGGTGACGAGGAAGTGCTCGGTGACACCCATGGCGGTGACGTCCGCCTGGTGCCCCTTGCCGGGGACCTGCCACTCGTCCTCCTCCCCGTAGTCAGATGGCTCGATGGCGTGCACCGTCACGGAGCTGGCGCCACAGCGCGCGGCCGTCAGCGTGCATCCAGCGAAAATGGGAGGGAGCCCTACCGGCAGTGTCCGCTTGCACTTGCATGCGTATACCACATGCGCCGGCGCCCTTATCAAAACCCTTGATGTAAGCTTCATAATAGTGGGCTTGCATGCGACGTATAAGGACATTTGCTATATGTCATTGACGTATGTACAACATGCGAGCTACAGGATATGTGACGGTTCCGCTATAGTTTCGCGTACATCTGACCTCTGGCAGGTATGGCAGGTCCTCATTCGCAGTGTTCTTATAACCGCGTTGACACTCGTAGAATGCTACTAGTACACTCATGTAGCAGGGTTTTAGGGTCACGCAGTCGTTATAAAACAGCAGAGCAAAGGGGGGGTGGCAGGGCCTCACCCGTCGCTCAGCACGGCCGCGTATCTCTCCGTCATGTAGACCTGCCCGACGCTGCCCATGTAGTCCCGGGTGTTTACCTGGATGGTGGAGCCGGTGCCCTCGGCCTCGCAGCGGTAGAACCACGCCTGAGCACCCACACAAGCGATGTCAGTCTGCCGCTTGCCTCCAAACCCCCACCGCACAGACATGACTGCAATTCTCTACTCCCCCTTTCCGCCGCAAAGAGCAAGCCGACCCCGCACCTGGTTGTTCATGCCGACGGCTACGTGATTGGGGCCCAGCCCCAGGAAGGAGGGCTCCGTCTCAATCTGCACCGGCTGCTTGTTCCCGCTGAGCACGTCCACCACGCTGATCTCCTGCAAGCTGGTGAGGTACGCGACGCGCGTCATGAAGGACGCGTGCACCACCGGCAGCGTGGCCAGGTAGGACAGGATGCCGCCCGCGGTGGTGGCGATGGTGAGCACGGAGCCGTCGTCGGTGTACTTGAGACTCTCGATGGTGGAGCCCTGCATCTCGATCGCGTCCTCCGTCATCTCCTTGAAGCCGGTGCCGAGCTCAATGACCTTCACGGTGCGGTTACCGGCGATGGCGGCCCTCATCGCGGAGGGGCACACCGCGAGGTCCACAAGGTTGGAGGGCAGGTACGCCTGGCTGTGCACCTCCTCACTGAGCTCCGCGTTGTGCGTGGACACAATGACGACCTGGCCGGACTGAAAGCCGATCACGATGTACCCGTCGCCGTACCACGCGTGGCGCAGGATGTTGCCGTACATCTCCTGGAACGCCAGCTCGATGGGGGTTTCCTCCGTGTCGTTGGGCGACATGAGGTAGATGCTCTGCTGGCCGACGTTGATGGAGATGGTCGACTCGGCGGACTGCCCGCGGCTGTCCGTCTCCTTCTTGGAGCTGAAGATGACCTCGTGCGGCTCCGCCTTGAGCGCGACCGTCTTGATGGTGTCGCCGTCCAGGCCGTCCGTGACCGTCAGCGTCGCGTCGTCGCCGCCCATCGCCAGCAGGTTCTCCACGTTCCACTGGCCGCAGGTGATGCTCTTGGTGTGCTTGCCGGTGATGGGCACCTTCTTCTTCTCGTTGTCGTTGTACAGCATCAGGTTGCCCTTGCTGGTGCCGATGGCCAGGATGTCGTTCTTCTTGGACCACTGCATCCAGGTCAGCTCCTGGTTCTGCACAGACGCGCGGGCGCACACGCATGCCAGGTCAGCGCCCCGACTGGGTGCAGGCGCATGCGAGGGCCAGGGCTGCGGGCAGCAGGAGGACCGCGGCACCTTCCAGTTGGTGTCCAGCTTGACGACCTCCATCGTCTTGGCGATCCAGATGACGCACACGCTGCACCTGGCGGGCAGCACCGCCAGCTTCTTCCCCGACACGTCCCACTGCCAGCCCGCCACCCCCCGGCAGCGCAGTTGCACAGAGCAGGTCAGCGCCCAAGTCGATGCAGGCGCGGGGAGAGGGGACGCGGAGAAGGAGGGGGGGGGGGGGGGGGGGGGGGGGGGGGGCTCTTGAGCTGTCCCTGAAAGTCGACCCTCCTAAACAGGTGCATGCACACCGCGGCAAACTACCGCCACAAGTACTTGATTGATGGATGGCAAGGAGAAAGGGTGTCAGCCCCCCCCCCCCCCACCCCCGCCCTCCTCTCCAGCAGGCCCTCGGTGCCCCAGAGCAGGCGGCGCACCTGCAGCAGCGCGCAGGGCTCCTCCGGGTCCGAGCCCCTCCCGCCCGCCGCCGCCGCGCCCCTCTTCCTCCGCCGCTTGTCCTCCACCACCTCCTCCACCGCCTCCTCCGCCGGCAGCATGATCTCATTCACCAGCTTGCCGTTGCGGTCGTAGATGTTCACCTTGCGCTGCAGCAAGAAGGGAGGGGGGGTCTCAGAGACTCGGTGTGCATCTCACCCGGGCACGCTGCATGCATGCATGTATGGCTTTTCACGGCCGGATGGCCTTGGCGCGGTGTCAGACATGCCGCGGCGGTGCTTAGGGCGTCTTCATAGCTGCTTTTCCCCTACTACTCCGTCGCTCTCAGGACGTCAATGCATATGTCTATCCCTGCGCCGCCCGAGCCGCTGCTACTGCTGCATGCGTTTGTGCCTGACAACGGACAGCTGGGGCGCGATGAGGTGGCGTGACCCCTCCCAGCAGAGACTGTCCTCTCTATACCGCCGCCGACAAGTGCAAACCCGCGCCATTCAGTTGGGTTCGCAGGTGAATTGCGTTGCAGCATCAAGTGGGAATACCCGTGTAATTGTTTCATGCATTATCGCATTTCTCAGGATAAGTCTAGTTTGTATCTCTTTGCGGGCAAAGGAAGGGAGTGGGGGGGGGGGGGGGGGGGGGGCAACGACACGGATGTGCAGCAGACCCAAGCCGTGGTCAAGCCAATGCACGACCACATTGACATTTAGCTGGAGACCCACGGCCAGCGACACAAGCGGCGGCCCGGTGTGCCGGTGCCGAAGCCGCAAAGCGGGCTCCTGGTGATCCGCATGATTCTGTGCCCGGTGCCAGCGCTCGCCCCGTCGCTCGCCCGCACGCTCAACCATGTGCCTCATTTATCACCTCCGGATCGGCCCCTGGCAGCGCCCTCTCAGCGGGCGACCCCGGCGGCGGTGGGGCGACGTGGTGCGCAGCCGGTGCTGCCGGATCGCGGATGCTGGGCGCATGGTGGTGGCGCATGACGCCGGGGTCGTGGCTGGGTGGTGCAGACGGGGAGATGGAGGCCTCGGACCGGCACGTGTGTGGGGGGGGGGGGGGGGGCATCTGATTCGCCCAGGGGTCGGATGGGCAGACGATGGGAGAAGGAGGGTGCGGGGGCTGTTACGTACGTGTGTGCCCACAGCCGCCATGTACTGCCCCCGTGGGCTCCATGCGAACCTGGCGCGCCCCTCGCCCAGGTGGTCCGACGGGACCTTGAACAGCTCCTTCTGCACGGCGCACCGGGCAGCTCAGCTCCCTCGCGCCCCCGCACTGGGGAATGCCGGCCCCCGCCCGCCCTCCCCCTCTACAGCCTGCGCCCGCTTGGCCTGGCCGCCTGTCGCTGCCCCGGCTGACCAGCGGGCGCAGGCGCTCACCATGATGGCGCTGCGGCACGGTGCCTCGCGCGGCAGCGCAGGATGCGGCTGCTGGTCCGGCCCAGCCTGGGGCCCTGTGGACAAGACGGGCGGTGCCAATACACACACACTAAACACACAGACTCGTCAGTCCCTCAGTGCTAGTTGGCAGCTGGCCGCGGGTGCACCCCTCCTCAGGCCATGGTTTACGCCCCCCCCTCCCCCCCCCCCCCCCCCCCTTCAAACACGATTAAAAGCAGTAGGCCTGACACGCCCTGCTCCGGCTGGATCGCTGCCCGCCCCCGGCCTAGCCCGCAGCTACTGGGACATCACTGCAAGAGGCCCGTCTGGCTGCTCCTGTTTTGACCACAGGAACTGGCGCGCCTATTGCCAAGCAGGAAATATAAAACAAAAATGTCGGGATGGTGGGGAGGTGAAAAATGATATTATTAAAAAACGAGAGCCGGGTGGGGAGATGCGCCGGTAGGTAGGAGAGTGTCGGGGGTCTGAAGGGTGTGCGGGGGGGGGCACTGCCCACTGCAGTTGACACTGAGATCGATCATGTACGATCCTACTCCGAGGTGACTGCCCCCCCCCCCCCCCCCGCGCGTGTCGCCTCGTCGGGCATGCCGACCCGGGCGGGAGTAACAGATGGGGGCGTCCCGACTCCCCCCTGGCCCCCTTTCGTGAGGCTGCACTGCGCTCCCATTTCCCGGCGCTGCAACGCCGGCGGTGACATGGGGCTGCATGATCGCACGGGTGCGTGACTTTTCTCGCCCGGGACGTCGTTGGCATACTGCTTTCGACGCTGCCCAACTGCCCCCCGACTCCGACTCCTCCTCCTTCCCCGCGGCCCGCGGCCCCGGCCGGCGCGTACCTGGCTTCTCTTCACTCCCCAACCGAAGCGCGCGATGCGGCCGGATCCTGCGCCCTGCGGACTCGCCACCAGCTACGTGTGCGGTGGCTTGCCTCAAGCTTACAGACGTAGGGAAATAGTGGACTGTCTGGACTGCGCCGCAGCGGGGCGGCTTCAGCTCGAGCGACTCCTGCCGTCGTCGTCACACGCGATTATTCGTTGTCGGCTCGGCGGGCCTGCCGCCTGGGACGGATTCCGCGATGATGAGAGTTCGTCCGGTGTTGGTACCTGTACAGGATATGTACCTGTACCCGCCTGATGGTAGTTGACATCGTCGTCGTGGAGCATGAATAAGGCGCGCAGGCGCGCGCATGGCTGCCCGCCAGGGGCGTGCGTGCTGCCCGTCCCCGCCGCGATGATGATGAGAGGAGACTGAGCGCCTCATCAGCTTCCGCAGCGAAGAAGTCAGTACCTGGGTCCCTAGGTATCTAGCATCATACACGTACCAGGTGCCTGTAGATAGTACTTTACACTAGTGAATCTGTATAGTATTAATAAAAACGAGTCTCAAGCAGCGACCCAGGTCCCTGGAACCGTACTTCCAACATCCAGCATCGCTTCCAACAACAACGCAGATGAAGACGCGCGACGATATGACGCTTGGTATCCCCGTGCGCTCTCTTCTCCGACATCGACATGTTGCTAGCCGCGGCGCGCGAGGCGCAAGCAAAATAGGAGAGGAACCCACTTCGACGGCACCTTTGTGGCATTCACAGCTCAGCCAAGTGATAACGAAACGCGGTGAGAAGCAACAACCATCAACTTTGATTCGGCAGACGCACCGGATTCGGCAAACCCTAAAAGCTCGGGTCCGCGACTTGTGCAATCGCAGGATACCGCCTGGCGGAAGCGTTGCCACCGACAGCGATCCCAATAACGGTGACTACTTGCACCCTCCATCCCCTTTCCCCCCCCCCCACAAACGGCGCAATACCACGCCTCGCTCATTCCATGCGCATAAACTTGCACGTATACAGCCGTTATCATCCTCGTGCCCCGCGACCGGGTGCTTGACTGCTTGAGTCAAGAAGAACCGGCACGATGTCCCGTTCGATTTCGTCGGTCATCTCTGCCGCTGTATCGGCACGTGATCGATCGCCACGCGCATCCTCGGCATCCTATCTCGCGAGTAAAGGTAGAACAAAAATCTGGCGAGGGGTCTTCATCGACCGCCATGCCAATTGTAGTGCGTCGGGTCTACCTACTGGCAGAAGCGAAAAACAACGACGCCGGCTTTGTGCGGGGCTGGTGGGGAATCACGATGCTGCCTAGAAATGTCCGAGCGCCGCAGTATGTTCGGGGACGAAGAGGGCTAAAAGGGGGGAGAGGGGGGAGTCGAGATAATGGTAGGGGTTCAGAGAAATATGTACCCGTAGTGCCCGTGAGCGGCGCAACGCACCATGGCAACGCAAAGTCACATGGGGAGGGGGGCGAGATACTTTGCAGTCTTGCTTGCTGAAAAGGAGAGACGCTGTGATATTTTTCAGGAGCGTGCAGAAACTGAAACAAATTGCTACACACCTTGAATTCAAGATGCTTGGCAATCCGGGCGGCGGTGGCGGCGGCGGCGGGTCAGGGATGTTTGAAGACAAAAAGATGGTGCGATCCATTTGCACTGTGCTTCAGCAGTGGCGAGACGGGCTCATGGGGCGAGTGGGTCTGCGATTCTAAGAAAGTGCTGCATCGGCTTGTTCACCAGGAGGAGAGCTTCAAGGAGTTTATCAACCGACCTGAGAACAGGCCCAGGCTGGAGGCGCATCAATTTCAAGAGATGAAGAAGCACATCAAGGAGACGGATAAGATGCGGGCTTACGAGTTCCGGAACAAGGTCAGAGCTACGATGCCCCCACCCCCCCCCCCTTAGCCCGTACGAGCTTTTGCGCTGCATGATTGACTGGCCTTCCAAGACGAGCAAGAAGCCGTGTAGAGGTGCGCCGCTGAAGCACCTGCGGCCTGGTGTGCAGGTGATTGGGTCCGACTTCGAGTCGCAGAAAAACATCCACAAGTTTCTGAAGTACAGGCCGCTACGCAAAGTCATCCAGACCCTGACCAATGACCCGCGCAACGACTTTGACTTTTGGGCGCAGAACCCGCAAGTCATTGCCATGTTGGAGGTAATGATAGCTGCCTCACTATGCACTACTGCTGCGAGCTTGTGCGCCCGCATGCAGGGCGGCATTGAGGCACTTTTTCCCAGCAAATCCCGCTTCCGATACCACTGGCGCTGTCACAATGCACCACAGCAGTAGCAGAAGCCAAAAGACAATGACATAGCTCATGGAATCTGGCATGGCATGAGGTCCGCGGTGCTGACAACGTGTCCTTTGCAGGAGGCCAAGAAGATGCTTGACGAAGGGAGGATGACGGAGCTGGAGATGGAGGACATCATGCTCAAGCAGTTTCAGGTGTGCTGCGAGACGCCCGCGCCTGCGTGCAAGCAGAGTCCGGGCTGCACGCCCTGCGAATTACCTTTGACTTTAGCTGACTCGCGCCTGACCTTCCACGCCTCGCGATGGCACGCAGGATCCTTCCCACGAAGCTCACCAGCAGTTCAAGGCCGCCACAAGTCATGTCGCCCGGCTGCCCACGGAGCAGCTGGTCGGGGCGCTCAATGAGCACGTACGACCATTGCCTACCTCTCATTTCATCCAGCCTCCATCACCACATGTGTCGTTTCCTGGCGTAATATTCTGCCGATGTGATGCTGATTGCGCGCATGCCGCATGTGACCAGCTTACAGAGAGGAGAAAGGGCAATGACGCCTATCTGGAGAAGGACTTCAAACAAGCCATGCATCACTACACACGGGCCCTGAGCATCGTGAATCTCATTCAAGGTGGGCCCACCTGCCTGTCCTGCACCCCTGGCTAAGTATTAAATGCCGCTGTCCGCTATCCGAGTCATAGCTCTCCTTCACACACGTAGTTTAATCAGGAGTGTGTCATGACTGGTCCAAGTGGCAGTTGCTCCACTGTGAAGCCCCAACCTGCTCCAGTTTGACTGTGATCACCCGGCACCTCCCCTCATCCCATAATCCGCAGGTCTGTCCAGCCAAGATCAGATTGAAGTACTGCGCAACAAGGTCGCGGTCCTCTCCAACATCGCTGCTGTTCACATGGGCAAAGGCGAATACGGCAGGACTGTCCAGCTGTGCACTGAGGCACTGGAAATCGACAGCAACAACAGCAGAGCCTTGCTGCGTCGCGCAAAGGCAAACATTTTGAGGCATGAGAATGAGGTATCAAACCTTTTGTCATAATGGAGTGTATAACTGTTTGAATAGGCATCTAGTACCCTGATGATGAAAACGCCGTGCCTTTGCATCCTGGCGGTGTGCGAGTGAGTGTCTGGTCTGTCAAATTTGTGCAGGCTGCTGATAAGGACTTGGAGATTGCCAGATCGCATCCCAGCATATCAACAGACTATGAAGCAATGGCAGAAATCAAGGCATTAGAACAGATGAGGAAGAAGAAAGGCAAAAAGAGTGCCACTGCAAAGTACAGTGGCATATTCCCAGCCGCAAACGGAAAGTAGTGATTGCATGGATTGCGCAAATAGCTGGGCAGCAGAATAGTAAGTTTGAATTATGCTGCTGATGGTGATGCCTGGACGATGGTGCTCTGCTCGAGCGAGTTCAGTATGCCAAATGTGGAAAAGAACGTAGCATCTGCAGCAGCAACTATTACAAGGTGTTGGTTACAGCACTATCAGGCAGCACTTGAGTAGCATTTTATTAGAATAATGGGAACTTGTACCATCCGCGGAAAGTGGCACGTGCCCATTCTGTGTGCAGGAGTCGTGCAATAATATATGATGATGAGAGACGAAATGGGACAGAAAGAGAATATACTGGTAGTGTGAAAGACAGCAGTGAGGACTGGGAAAGGACACAACACTATATCACGAAATATATGAATATACAACGCTATTGCACGCATCCACATTCGCGCCATCGACAAGGATATGTATTATTCACATTATTCTTTTTACAATAGTTTTGGTAAAAATGCCATTACATTCAATGGTAAAATGTAAATAAAAAGTATATGTTATCTGCTGAATCAATATACCCCATTACCCCGGCTTACTGTTGTGCATTGGTATACGCAATCTTCTATCGATATCTGCTAATTTGTAACAATGCATGTGAAGAGTGCCTAATTAATAAATAACTCAAACAATGTACTTAGTGCTATCAAAAATCGACTCGCAATATACACAAACTGATGTATTTGTTAGTTTCGTCGTTTCATCTAGAATAAGCCAAATTATCTATACATACTCTTTTACTTATTCTAATTGCCGCACGTGCACCCTACAGATGATAGGCTGTTGAGTTGGTCAAATAAGCTGCTCTGGTGCTGTATATGCCCTGAGGTTACTAAGGAATACCATAATCATGGTGACAAAAATACTACGCTTTATAAGGAGGAATGCGACTAATTTGGATCAGACACGACTTGGACCGAAAATCCACTTAACCTGCTTTTTCTTTGGCCACGCAGATCTAGGACGTCATGGCGCACTACGAGCGGAAAGTAGAGCTCTTTGGCTGTCCGTAGAGCCCGGACCCGGATGATATGGTGCCCGGGAAGGGTCGGAGCCGGGGCGCGAATGTAGGTCGGTCAATGCGATTTTTAGAATATGAAGCCGACAGCGCTTCTCAAAGTCGACAGCCGAGCCACTCACAGCCCAATTGTCGCGCCGACTGGGCATAGAACCCAGTCCAAGCTCGCAGGCAGCCCACGGGGGGCCAAGTCGTTGCTCTGAGGTGCCGGTTGGTGGCGGAGCTCGAGTGCTATCGCTGGTCGTCGGCACCGTACGCGGAGCGGTTGATCCCGTCGCCCACAGTCATTTTTAAAACTCCGGACCAGCCGCAGCAGCAGGGGGGCATTTGGTAGCAGGATGCCAAGGCAATGCTGCCGCCTATCCAAACTAGTGACTGCACTTGGATGGGGGGGGGGGGGGGGGGTGCGCCCTCGGGATGATGAGAGCAGCTAAAGGGCACCCGGGGGCGGGGCAAGAGGGAGCAGGGCCAATGATTGTGGAAGAGTGGAGACCCGCTTGCTTGCCATCGTATTATATCTTGCACAATATCTCTTGCTGCACTCATATCTCACATCACTAGCTTAGCTATAGTGATCCCCCCCCCCCCCCCTCCCCGCACCGCGTACGCACAAGCCTGGGTATACGCATCAACTGCCCGCCGGGATGAGAAACTGGTATTGGTAATGTGTCTGTGGGGGGGAGGGGCGGCGAAAGAGCTGCCAATTGCTGCCAAGCTGGTGCGTTACACTGGGGCAGGCGCTGGGGAGACAATTGGGGCTCGCTTCAGAGCAATGTCTAGTGCCTATGCGGCTTCGCCGCCTCCGCCGCATGCAGACTCTCCGGGCTCACCAGCACCGCCACCTCAGTCATGCGGCCCTGCATCCCCCAGCCCGCCGCCGCCAGCCAGATCAGAGATATCCAGAAGCCAGTGCTGGGGTTGTTGCGGCATGACCGCATAGTTTATAGCGGCTGCCCTCCACAGCTTGTAATGCACCCCTTTCCGCCGATTCCGCTGTATGCGTTGTCTCGGCTCCTCACCGTTGTCGCTGTTGTCCCCGCCCTCCGCTGGCTCGCTGCCTGACTCATCCCCCGCATCACAGTCCTCCTCGTCAGCACCGTGCTTGCGCTTTTTGACTCCGGCAGCAGCAGCCAATGAGCCCAAGGTGGACAAGAGGGGGGCAGTGGCAGCAGCCAACTCTGCAGCCAAGGCAGCAAGCGCTGCTGAGCAGTGGACTGCAAAGTGCGCGCAAGCTACCTCTGCTGTGAGCCTTGACCTCGAGCAGTCGCTCGCCAAGACTGCTGAGCAGGCCCAGGTGCAGTCCGAACTCTCCGCTCTGGAGGATCAGGCCCAGAGGGCCGCGCCAACTGAGGGTCAGGGCGGGGAGGTGGAGGACGACGAAGTGGAGATCTTCGACGAGGAAGATGAGGATGACGACGAGGCAGAATGCGTGTCCGACGACCCCTCTGTCGCCACCGAGCAGGCCAAGGACGCACTGGCAGCCTGCAGGCGGCACGCAGACGCAGCGAGGCTCAGCGCCGAGGCAGCACAGGCGTCGGCAGCCACTGCCAACGAGCGTGCAGCTCAACGGGCCGAGTCCGCACCTGCATCGTCCAGGCGCCACCAGTGACCCCGGCTGCTGACCCCCTAACTCTTCCCATGGCACTAGATCCCCGCGCCCTGACGTGGTTAGCGGCTTACGCTGGCCATATTCAGGGTCTTGGGGGTGCGCCGTAGCCAGCAGCGGGTGTGTGACGCCGCTTGGGCTGCGTAAGGGCAGAGGGTGGGTGAGCGTGTTGGCACATCGGGCGCCGCGCGCGGCTGATCCAAATTATGAAAAAAAAAAAACGATTTCGGCTTTTCTGACCACCCAAGCTGCCACCAGCTGCCCTGCTGCCTACAGTTGGAATCAGCGCAAATCCACCCAGGGCAGCCTAGCCCTACAGCTAAACTTGGCCCCTGAAGTGATCCAAACAGAAACGGTTAAAACCTGTGCCCAAACGAGCCAGAATGTATGCCAGGTTTTCGGTCCAAACTGCGTCATTGCTCCTTAATCCTTGTGCTTCCGGGTCACCCCTGGCATTTTAAAGAATAAAGGATGCGGCAATAATCCGTCGCGGGTTTTCTGGACAACAATGTCTGGGTCTGGGTCTGGGGCCAAGAATAAATCATTGCGACCTGTAGCGGATAATCAGGAAAACTCTCCTACGGGTAATAAATAATCGACCAGAGCAACTATTTTAGGGAAAAGTACCCGCCGTCATATTACCCGTATCCGTCTGTGATACCCGTGTTCGTGGGTAGCCGCGATCTGTTATATACTTGACGGATCCGTCATCTTGATACGAAGATGTGCTATGTGAATACGAGGCCTCCGTATGAATACTGTATAATCGACAGTCATTTTATGTATTGCAGTTCTGTTTTTCTCGCCCCCGGGACAGGACTGGCAGCAGTGAAACACCCCTGCAGCGTCTACGACGGCCGTTATTTAGGCAGCAATTATCCAGTCACGGAAAGACCTGGGTAGGCGACGCTCCGCTATAGTCATCAAGCAAGTTGCCGAAGCATTCTGCAAGACTAATTGTAGTGCGCTTTTTTGAAAGCCCTGATGTAATATATAGCCCTTCCCTAATTGAAGATCAGTTACGGAATTTCCATCACTGTTGGATCAATTACATGAGCTAGCAGCAGAAGGCGATATCGGAAATCACCAAAATAAAAGGCAATCAGAAAGGTCCTCTACAGCGACTGCGGGGTGGAAGCAGTAACATGAGAAGACGCAGTCTAAAACACCGCCATGTATTGCAGTACATAAGATCATCATCCGCCCCGCCGCAGTACTCGTACTTGTATAACGACTGGTGTCGCGACGGGGCATAGCAGTTGCTAGTACGGGTAGCAGCAGGGGAGACCAGTTTCGGCGGACAGACTCAATTTTGCAACGGCGCTCAGATTTCCCCCTTTTCGTCGCATATTTAGTAAGTGCTGATATTTTCCCCGACTTGCAGAATGCACCCCCCCCCCCCCCCCCCCCCCGCCCGGGCCAACAGAAACATTTTCGGAAATTTAGGTAAAACAACGCTTTTCACGCGTTCACTGGCATGTGCATCTTACGCGTAGCCAGCCTTCAATCCATATATAAACATATTACTTACCAGTTGTTGTTTTGCTTTCGATAGAATCAACGTTGTCAACTGCGTTTGGTAGTGCACCCAATACTAGGGTGATATTGCGGACTGCAAGGTCTGAAGCATGGATGCTCTACCGCGCTTTATTGCTATCACATGCAACGACTTCAACTGATGCATGGCTGGCCTAGGATAGTTACACTCCAGGCCCCATGTGTAGGTGTTGTGTTGAGGGGGAAGAGGGAGGGGGAACTTGTCCATGTCCGGCCAACGAGGTCGGCGATGGCGATAGGTATGCGGGAGCGAGAAACTTCCTCATCAACAACCTTATCCATCAAAGCGTGAGCATCAGGATGCTCCAACGAGGGAGATTGTTTACAACAAGTGATGCAGCAATAGCATATTGCGAGCATTGCGGCGTAGCTCTGGATTCGAGGCTGCACGATGGCGACTACGTGCTGACTAGTACCGCCCTGGTTGGCGCCACTTCTTGGCGCGTGCCCGCCTCGCGCGTGTTGCTGGCTCCGCAATATATATTATAAGCACAGTCAATGCACAATATCATAAATCGGCCATTTTCATCTCGTGCTTGCCCAATAAAAGATTATATATCTTAAGCCTGCCCTTGTCAGACATGTCCACGGTTGCTGCCCATGTGCTTGATTGCATTATCCGCTCACGCATAGCCCTTGTGACAATATACGCACTTGTACCATACACCCGTATGGCTTTACGCACTGCCGCTTTCAAGGCAGCCATCGGTTTTAGGTAATGGGATCTCTTGCCCACTATGGAGTGATAGTACAGGGGCATACCCAAATCTGTCGGGAACTTGAACTCATCGAAGCAGCGGGATAACACTCTCAACTTGCACATTGTAATGAGCCTTCGGCTTCACGGCATCTTGCGTAGTGCTAGTGGCTGGAGCCCGACGCCAGTCAGCGGCCCAGAAGGAGCGGAAGATTATGGGTGCAGCATGCCAAGCGGCAATACCACCCACCTTTACGTGGTGGGCGCCGGAAACCCTAAGACTCGTGCCCCGCCGGGTGCAACAGGGGGCTGAGCGGCGGGGTGGCCGGTTGTGGCGGGTTCTTGGACCATGCGACGACCGGGGAGCCCTACCGGGGGCTTTTCAAATAATGTTACTCGCAGTCCCGGTAGCGCCTGCTGGCGCCGCCGGGTAGCAACATACCATGTACGGGGGCTGCTAAGATTACGTCCCGTACGATCTCGGCCTTGCGTCGGACTCTCCGAGATCTGCCTACGGATGGGGAGGGGGGTTTGTACGATTCGGCCGGGGCAGCCTACCAGTACTGAGCTCACGAGGGCCGTTCGACATGAAATCGCGGTTTTTATACTTCCGTGTGACCTGCCCGCCGGTGTGGGGGCGTTACAATATTCGGCACAGCCTTACACGGTGGCGGTTGCAGTAAACCCCATCGTGCACGGGGCCCATGAAAGCCGCGCGCCCTCGGGCGGTGACCTGGGCCAGGGCCGTGGCGATCCGGCACTGCTGTGTTGCACAAGATCAATGAGCATACGGCAAGCGGTACAAGGGTGTGTTATCCCGCCATCAACTCCGAACTCCGAGGACGTCCGGGTACACCGCCGGTGGCAGCTCATGGCGGGGGGTGTTCTCAGCAACGAGGCCGCTCGGCTGTCTCAGCAACGAGACAGCCTCGTTGCTGTGCCGTGGTCGGTGGAGCGCAACGCTGGAGCAAGCTGTGACTTCCAGCGGGGGAGAATAACGGTGGGAACATGCGCATATACGGGCGGTCACGTGGTCACGGGTTTCCGTGGCCGGGCTAGTAGAGCTAGCGAGTATAGGCTGGCGCCCTTGTACGGGCCCCCCGTATGACTCACGTGTAGTGTACCGTACCATCGATGCAAAATTAGTATATGTATTGCATTATAGCCATGTGGCATGACGACGAAGGGTGACGTTAGCTCCCGGAGGCAGGTTGAAGCCAGGCGAGGTCTTCAGCGCCGCCATTACATCCGTTTCAGAGCCGTCGTCGGCATTCAACTCGCCACGCATCGGCACGTCGTCGTTTGAGTCGCTGCCCGGGACCTTCGGCTGGGCCTCCGGGTCTTGCAGCGAGTCGCCGTTGAGGCCAGTTGGCGGCGACACCTGGCAGGGGGTGTAGCCTTGTCCTTGCTGGCGGGCGAGCGGCTCGGGTAGCGGCATAGAGCTCGCGGGCATCTCTGTAGGGGTGCCGGTGTCGGAGACCAAGGACCATGTAACACTGAAAGTGAGTCGCACCGACGCCGGCCGGGGCTTGCATGCGCGGCGGCACGAACTTGGCCACTACGAGGGATAGGAGGCCCTACCACCGTCCCCAATGGGGCTGAGGTAACGCTGGTACAAGTGAGCCGGCGCCGCGAGCCTCGACGCGTATTGGTGCTCTGGCAGATTTGGTGGCGGGGTCCGGACTGGAGCGGGATCGTGTCCCACTTCACCTGCCACATTGATACCCGTCCTCACCGACTCGCCGACAGTGCCGTACATGCGAACACACGGGCACGTTGCTAGCGTTGTTGCCTTGCTTCCAAGGGGGGCAACGGGCCTCGACGGACTGATACTCGGACACCGGTGGTCGCAGTCCGGCGCATACTAATAAGGCTGGTGGGTGGGTGGGTTGGCGACAATAAGTTTGAACTTAAAAAATGAAAATGCGCGCCGGCTTGTAACCCGCTCAAGCCGGTCAGCTGTCGGCCCCGTGACTGAGGCTTGGCGTTGAAGCATTTACTCTGGGCCAAGGTCTCTTGCTGGTCGTTGATCAAAACAAATGTCGGCATGATCCTTAGGCACATCCGGCGGTGGTATGATATACGAATGTTGTTTAATATAGCGACTGTATCCTGCAAATATCCCCGAGGCAAAAAAATGTAGCAGCGACTATTATTGGTACCAGTACTAGTACGGGTACCGTAGATTTGTTAGTGGCCGTAATGTAATTCACACCAGTAACGTACGGGTAGCGCTCGGATATGATGCTAGCAGTACTGTGTACTGGCGCGGTACCCGTCATCGCCCGTATGTATGGGTACTCGTACTGATCCCAGTACCTTCCCAGTACCCAGTAGCATCAGTGCGGGATGCGGGGCGCTACTGCTTATTTTTTTAAAAGCAGCGGCTTGTGCTGTTGATCTTTTAGTACTGCTTTTCGCGGTGGATTTATAAATGCTGGCCTTTCTGTAATCCACATCAGTACCCGGGTACGTGGTGGCAACTAAAATAATCTCCAGTCGCTGCTGTATGTCGCGACCACCAGCTGCTGCTTTATCACATACAGGCCGTCATTTGTTACCCGCCCCCGCCCTTCCCCCGTCCCGACCCCCCCGGCGTGTATCCAAATCTGCAAGTCGAAACTATCGTGTGGTCGCCTGTGCCGCGGATTAGTTGCGGCCATGCCTTGCTGCTCGGCGGAGGCCATAGCGCCCGTGCCGCTCCTCGGGGCGCCTGGCAGTTGGGCTGACTGGTCTGCTCACCCCGTGCTTGAACACTACTTGCCGGAGGCCATCGTCGGCACGGGCGCTTCTTCGAAGGTGGGACACAGTCCGCCCCACACGCCCTTACCCGTTCCCACCTAATAAACAACCTCATATCCCGATGGCCTGTTTCCAGCTGCTATTCTGAGCAGTCGCCATCAGTTGACGCCACCAGGGTCCGCCCGGTTGAGGAGACATGCCCTCATATGCGCGTCTGCACTTGACCCTCTCCCACCGGGAAGTTCGCTCAACACTGGATGGCCCGGTCTAGTCGCTAGCTCGGGCAGCGGTCGTGAGCGTTCGTGACACCATACCCTATATGCCTGCCGGCTAACACTGGCCGTGCGCGCATCGCCGCAGGTCTATCGTGCCAGGTGCCGCGCCTCGGGCGACATCGTGGCACTCAAGGTGGTGTATCGGCAGAAGCCCAACCTGAGCGCGTCCCGCTACGAAGTTCTCCGCAGCGAGGTGCGCTCGCTCGTTTCTACTCGCACTGCAGTGTCCGCGTAAAGCGCTACCACAGCGGGCCCGGAATCGGGCCTGCGCCTGGCGCTTCCTGTCACGCTAATGTTTGCGACGACGCGTCTGGCAATTCGCAGGCGGCCGTCCTAACGAAGATCAAGGACCATCCAAACATTGTGACGATGCTGGTACGAGACACGTCGTAGCTATTCCAGACAAACAAATGCATCCCTTCCCGTGGCCCGGATCGCAGTGATTTAAATGTACTTGGTCACACGAATGGGCAGTTGACAAAGTCCTGCCCCGCACAGGAATACTATGAAGATGAGCGCCAGCTCGTCATGGTCCTTGAACTATTGCAGGGCGGCGAGGTCCTCACGGAGCTGAAGTCCATCCACCGATACTCCGAGAAAGTGGCGGCCGCACTGTGCCGCGAGATGCTGTCCGGCCTCGCTCACATACATGACAGGTAGGAGAACGCACGGCCACCGCCCACTGCGCACCAGCCTGGATGCACGGTGCACTGCGGGCGCGTGGTAGCGCTAGGTAGTACACTCATCACAGCCGCACCGTACCGCCGCCATCAGGGGATTCGCCCATCGAGACATCAAACCCGAGAATATCATCCTGCAGAGGCCTCCACCGAGCAAAATGGACGGCGATGACGAGGCGGTGTCCATCAAATTGATTGACCTTGGCATGGCCTGTGAGCAGTGCATCAACGGGGCATGTTCCTCCATGTGCGCGAACGCCAACCCCAGTGTGCGTACATGTGCACTCTGTGTACTATCGGGTTCGACCCCTCGGGCGCCCAGCCTGACACCTGCTGTGCGATTTCATGGGCGGTGCAGTGGCGTTGTGGGGACTATTGGCTTCATCGCCCCGGAGGTGTGCATCGGGCTGCGGCACACACCGGCGATGGACATCTGGAGCATGGGCATCATGCTCTACGTCATGCTGTGTGGGCAGATGCCCTACACCTGCACGCAGATGGAGCAGATGCAATACGTGAACATACCCTTTCGAAGATCACCAGGTGAGCGCTCGGCCAACATGAAACGTGATGTGGATTTAGACCCTGCATGCTGGGTATATGCTGGTCCCATGATGTATTGATATGTGTAGATAGGTACAGAGGGCGTCACAAATACGTGGCAGCATTTGATTGGGCCTGCAGGTCCCCACAACAATGAACGGACTATTATTATACACTGGGTTGTGTGCCCCCTTCCTGTTGAGTGGGTATGATACCACTATAAGGCGGATCAGCATTCGCGAGAAATTGGCGAAATATAGCCCAACACTGTTTGCTGTTCCAAGAATCCAGTGTGTGTCAATCAATCCGGCACGCCACCAATTATCAACAGTAGTTATATAGGAAGGGGTGAAACAATATACTACCTACGCGTGACCCCTCAGTGTGCTTGTGGTGTGGAACATGACTAACAGTTTTAAAAAAAATCGCCCGGGTCATCGGCCGAAGCCGCCCCGGACCTTGACCTCTTGCGCCACCTGCAGCCGTAGGTCTGGCATAGCCCTTAGACCATTGCCCCATTCGAGTCCCCAAGGGCTAATGCATCAACCGGGTGAACCGCGGACACGCCCGGTCGATATTGCCCTTCACTGGGAGAACCGGGAATCGTACCGGGGCCATCTCGTACAAAAGAGTGCGCATATGTTAAGCCCTCATGTAAAAAAGCGATCTCGTACAAGAGACTTCCGCTCTACAGAGCGGGCCGAGAACGAGGCATATTGGAGTTTTAAGCCGAGTTTTTGTGGACGAATACGCGAGACGAAAGGCGAAATACCCGTAACTAATATATGCACATATTAGTTAGAAACCCGATTAGAAATACTCGATTAAGAGTACCCGTATCTAATGTACATATGTTTTAGTGCCCGTACTTCTCACGTACGGGTACTGCTTCCAGTCTACTATGCTAGCGGCGGATCGATGCATATTACTGCGGAGAAAAACGAAATGGCCAAAAGGAAAAATCGACAATCGCCATTACTTCTGCCAGTACGGTACTTCCGCGGGAGAAAGGCCCCCAGATGATCGGGCGACGCAGAAATATGGCCCTATTTTCCCGCGGTGAAGTGCTTCTCCTGGAGGAGAAATATCGAGCTACCCTGTAGTACATCCAGCCATCGTCGCGTCGAGGCAAGAGACAGACGACGGCCAGATGCCAGCACCACCCCGGCGCGGAAGAGAATGCGTGGCCGTTGCATTGCTGCCTTCCCCTCCTCTCCCTAGCCGACGGGACCCATCGCCGACCTGTACCGTGTAACTAGCAGTCCGGTTGTTGGCCAAAGTTTAGCGGGTCGCAGCTACCCTCGGCTATTTCTCTCCTCTCTCCGATTCCAACAGCGGCTGTAGTATTCGTAGAGCTGTTATAAGGTGGTTCTTATTTATTGAAGGGTTTAGATTTTAGGGTATTTCGTGGGTCTATGTAACCCCTACCCATGGAGAGTCTCTTAACATGGGTATCACCACATGCTTATCGCCGCTTTGTCTCTCAGGGCTGATGTGAGGCTCCTGCTCGGTAAGAGGGCAAAGGGGCCGCCAAGTAACCATGAGCTGGCACACCGTGTAATGCAGGCTACCTCCACGAGCGGTTCAGCGACCTGTCGTTCCAGGCCAGAGAAATGATCCTGCAGATGCTGACCCACACCCCTGAGAACCGCGCCACGGCGCACAAGCTGCTGCGCCACAAATGGCTTACGGAGGTGCGACGCCAGCCACTGCACTGCTCCCACTTTGTCTCCCCTTTGCGAGGGGTCTCACGCATTTGCCTAGTAGGAATTGTCTATCTTAGTATCCGGGCAATGCCCCTCCCCCGCCTGGGGAGCACATTGACACACACATTAACGCTCAACATACGTGTCATGCAGTGGAACATTAGTGGCCAATGCGATGGCCGGGATGCGAGAGGCCCTTTATTTGATCTGGAAAGGGGGGGGGGGGGGGGGGGGGGGGATCGGTAACCTTTAGGGTTTGCGATTTACATTTAATGGGGTTTGAGATTTGGCTCAGGGTTCATGATTGGGGTTGTGAATGGATGGTTTTGGGGTCTAGGGTTGGGTCTAGGGCTTAGCGAGGACGTGCATTCCCAGGATAGGTGCAGATAACTCCTTGTCGAACGGCCTGCTCAGCCCTTTCATCGCCCACATGAACTCCCCCCCCCCTCCTCCCTCCCTAGGTAATAAAAAACACTCCACATACGGATCTCCCCTGCCTGTGAGAGGTCAAAGACAGATGAAACAGTAGAGCAATGACACCGAGCATTCCTATAGGTTGCATGCAATTCATAGTTTATACAAGTAAGGGGTTCGCATCCGTAGCTTGTAGGCAGTCACAGCCACCAGGTAAAACTGATTTGTGAGCCCTTGCTGTGTGCGTAGGCCGACCCAGCAAGCAAACCGCTGCCGCCAGCAGCGCCAGCAGGCGCTCAAAAGGTGGCCAAGTACCGCAGCTCTAAAGGCATGGCAAACTGCGTTGTGGCGCAAATGGACCCGCGCCACAAGAGCCGAGGCTCCAAGGCTACCAGCGTCCTGCTGGCAGACCTGGAGAACGGCACACAGAAGAGCCACCTGGAGCTGCCCTTCGACCCCCGCGAGTTTCAGCACAACTATCACGAAAACCCGCGCACGACCAGCGTGTCAGCGGACGGGTTACCCCCCCGGCGCCGGGCTGGCGGTCAGCGCCGCTGGTCGGACAACATCATCAGTAGCCTGTCCGTGAGGGTGGTGGAGTCGGTGACAAAGCTCAAGCACACCGGCGTGGGAGCGTACCGGGCCTCCCTGCGATCGGTGCATGAGGAAGAGGTCCTCGAGAAGGAGGAATTCGACCTTGCGCCCGTTTCTACGCCGCTGGTAACGACGAGCTCACGAAGCACCTGTGCGGTGCCCGGCGAGGCTGCGGGAAGCGCCCCGGGTAGGGCCAGGTTGCTCCGGAAAACGAGCAGCGCAATACGATAGCTCGGCGCACCCATGTAACGACCTGGCTGCAGTGGCAGAGTACAGGTAGCGGGTCAGCATGTATAGTGGTTGCTGTCATGGGTAGCCAAGTGCGTAGTTTTGGTTTTGGAAGGCGGTTCCGGCAGCCCGCTCAGCAGTGCAGCCGCAGCGTTGCCGATGGCGGGCTCGCAATTCTGGTGCTAATAAGTTAGAACACACCGACCGCTCAACGTGGAGATTCGCAGGATGAAGAGCCAGCCCCTCTGCCCACCGCGACGTGGCCTTGCATGTCGTCTGCTCATAATGCCTCTGATAAGGCTCCAGGCTGCATGTGCCCCCTCCATGGCATGATATGGGTGTTTAAACAAAATAATAGGATATCGAAAACTGTTGCATGTCTCGGCAGTACTTTCGTGGGTTGGGATAGCGACAATTTCCCAGCCTTGCTTTCCGGCCTACTACTCAAAAGACCTACGCCAACCAGCTGGACCACCACTACTCGTTGAGTGCACATCATGCTTTACTCGTCGCGCTGCTCCCAACGGCAGGGCTCCACAGTGGAGCCTCTACATGCCTAATTTGACAGAGCCACGTGTTCTCAGGCGGTATCAGGGGGTGCTTCCAACCCTGTTAACTGACGGCGGTGCCTTGCTGTCGGCGGGCGGCGGCGGCTGGGTGCATGACAGCGTGCTTCCCCCCCCCCCCCCCCCCCCCCCCCCCTTTCCAAGTTAGTGTCTTGCTATGGCTGGCCATCGCGTGCGATATGCGGAATTGTCCCCATCTGTTGATGATGCGGAACGCTTGGTTGCCGTGACGACTCCGAGTGCGTGGGTTAGCGCACGATGAGTGGTTTTTACTCCTTTGAGGCACGACTCCATGCACCTTGGTCGCCACCCTCGCCGCAGCCCGCCCACCAATTGGTCGCCGTCCCGGTAGCGCGACCAGACCGGTCAGGGTGATGTGCTGTGCATGTTTGACTTTTGGAACTTGTTTCAAACGAATAAAGTCGGAGTACGGGTGGGATTACACGCGTACACGGGCGCCAGCATGTACGCTGTAGCCCGGCCGTAGAAATACGTGAACACGTCAGCGCCGCATGTGGGGCGGCTTCGGCCGATGTCCCGGGGCGAACTTTACTTTTACGTCAGCGCCGCATGTGCCCATGTTATTCTCAACGGTTGTGCCCCCGGGACTCGCAGCCTGCTCATCTAGCGCTGCGCTTCACCGGCCGCTGCCAACGGCTAGCCCGCTTGACCGTCTCGCTGCTGAGATGTGAGGGAAATTTGTTCCAACTATACAAATATGAGATTTGCGTTGGAACAAATTTATATATAGTTCTTTTAGCCCGCTTTGAGCTGCTGCCAGCGGTGTTCCCGGACGCCGCGGTGTTTCAGAGGTGAAGTCAGGATATATATAAAATAAATACCCCTTCACCGCTCTATCATCAGTGCTTCAACATATGCGCACTGAAAGCAGAATTAAAAGCAATTGTGAAACGTTGCCAGCAAAAAAGATATATAAGCCTGAAACCAAAGGTCAAGCAGGAGGCCAGGGAGCCAAGAACGAAGGAAGAGCCGAGGAAAGTCACCAGGAAGTCACAAAGTTGCCAAGGAAACAAAGGGTCCGGGGAAACACTGAAAGCCAAGGAACGACCAGAAAAAACCGAAAGGGAAACAGGAAACCAATGCATGGGGACCACCGCCCAAGGGTGGGCCATCAGCCGCGGCGAGTGCGCTTGCAACCGATGACCCGGGTCATAGCAACACAGGCTGACGAGTGACACGACGCAGGAGGTTGGATGTCAGGAATAATGAGGTCTGGGCACGCAGAAATTGCCACTGTTCTCAACCCCTTCGAAGCGTGCGCGCTGTGCCCTCAGCTTCGGAGGTGGGGCTGCGCGGCGAGGATAGCTCGCCAGCTGTAAAAGAATATGGAGTCCATGCAAGTCGCGGCACAAAATATTGTGGGCCCGAAATATTGCGTCTTATCTTACGCGTTGGCCGTGCCACGTGTGGCTGCCGCTGCCCGTACCGCGCCGCGCCATCAGTCGGTTTTTCAAATTCGAAACTCGATTTGAGTCACCCGCCGCGAGGCACAACTTGTTCCGCCACTCCACGTCGTATTCTCCCCAGCCCTGCCCGCACCTCACTCCTCTCTCTTCCAGCGCCCTCGCCCCATCGCCGTCCCCGGCGCCGGCACCGGCTACCTCGCGGGCCGGCGACATGCTATCTCGTTATAAACACAAGGGCCATGCCCGGAGGTATAGCAAAGCCGTCGGTGCGCGCAAAGCAGCGCCGAGGTGGGCCACCAAGGCGGAGAAGAGAGCGTGGAAGCGGAGGATTACAGCAGCCGCGGGACAAGCCGGCCAGCAGCATCCGCAGCAGCAAGCTGCAGACCCCGGCTCGCCGCTGGCCCCAGCCCAAGAGGAGGGGGCTATGGGTGGAGAGGGAGCCCCCGCTGTGGGTGACGCAGGGCCGTCGCCCCTGTGGGAGCTGTTGCAGCCGGCGGAGCGTAAGTTATTGTATCTGTCCCCTGACGGCCGCGAGGTCCACTACGCCGTGGCGGCTAAGAGGAGTAGGGACCCATACCACCACAGCTTCAGAGACTTCGTGGTCGTGGGGTTCAGAAGCATGAAATGCTCCGACGGCGATGTTCTGGTGGGGTGGTGCAGTTCCGCTAGGGGGTGCGACGAGGACCCCGGCCGCCGAGACTGCTATCCGGAGGCAGACATGTCCCTTGTTACGAAAGCGGAGGTTGGCCCTGAATTTCGTGCCCACAGAATATTGTGCCCATATACGAACTATTGTCGCGCACTGCGATGGCATGGCGTAAAGGGGAGGGGCGCCTGAAGTGTGCACGTGATATACCGTCGCAGGTGCTTCCCCCTGGCTGCGCTGCCCACTGCAAGTGCTCGCAGAGGGTACTAGACGACCTGAATGGCAAGCTCGGCTTCGTCATGCACCACGAGGACAGGTCGCCGGGCAGGGGCGACGGCATGCTGGTGGACGGATGGATTGTGGCCGGGGCCAGGTACACTACCGTGAACTTGAACGCGCCCCACGAGGCGGTATTCAAGCAGTGGAGCGTCACGCGGGATCGTTAGCGGGCGCAAGACCTGGCATGGCCTACTGGGCTTGTCCCGTGCGTGAAGCAGGTGTACCGCGGTACATCTGGGGCGTACAGCGCGCACGCTTACAAGGGGTTGAGAATCGTGACTATTTCTGCACGCCCAGACCTCATTTAATATTCCCGACATCCGTAAATGGACGCAGGCGCAGGAGCACCATCCATCACCTGCAGCGCGCGCCGCCGCGACCCCGCCAAGAACGTCTGTAAAGCCTGTCATACTATATTATATCCACGCATTCTCATGGAGGCATGGGCGCTGGGCCGTGAAAACATTGAAACGCGGAATCTCGGGGACAATGTGGCAGAAACAAACACTACGATGTACTACTTACTATATGTACGATGGCGCTACATTAAACAAATACTATGGATTCACCTAGCACTAGTACTCCGGCTAGGTATACTCTTCTCCGGTTTGTCGGTGAAGCAGTTTTAATGCAGGATGAAAATTGCTTCATTCCACGCTGCAGCGTCCGTCACTGTTGTCCTCCGGCTGTCCTGGAATCCAAATCCATGCATGGCTTTGCGAATTGCGCGGCCGTAGGTAGTGTATGTCGGGGCTGCCGGTAGGGCGGCACCTGTACTTAAGGGCTAACATTCTACAGGTGCAGGGCTACGTGCGACACAAGCAGACTGGGCGTAGTTGTGGTGAGGCCATCTGGATAACAGGTGATATGAATGTGCAATGAACTTATCAACGGCGCCTTGGGTGGGGTGGACATTTACAATTACGCAGATTCAAGATGAATTCACACCGCTATGCGAGTACCGCCACGCTCTTGTCTAAATTGCGGCCTGCAGCAGCTTGCTGCAAGAAACTAATGCACCGCACCGCACTATCACTGCAGTAGGACAGTATGCCCACCCGTCATGCAAACTGCTTGGCGTGCCAGGAGTGCCAGACTGGGGCAAAGCCTTGCAAAGAGTCGGTGCGTTACATGCGCCTGCACAGGTGCGCTCTGACACGCTGCCATGCCACAGGAATGTCCTCCCGCCCGACTCCCTGCCTTCGGGATCACGCGGCCCATCCCCAGCGCGGCGACTGTGGCCGGATACCAGCCGCCTTCTTGGGCTCCTTCTTCTGCACCGGCCTCCGAAAAAACCTGCCAGACGCCACATGCGCGCATATGTCAGCTTGTGTGTATGTGTGTGTGTGTGTGTGTGCGTCTATACATATATACATACATATATATGTTGTATATATATCAGCATACATATATGTATATCAGCAACATATATATATAACAGTATATCTATAGATACATATAGATATGTGTTACAAGGTGTATGTGTTGATATATATTTATATATGTATATTTATATATTTATATGTATGTTGATATATGTATATACTTTATATATGCATATGTATATATGTATGTTGATATATAGATAGATATATAGATAGATATATGTTGCCGATGCCTTACAGCAAAGCACCCCCCTCAAATAATTGCATGCTATCCGTGATCGCAATGAGTGAAAAGTAATTGTGCACAACCACAGTGCCAGCCACACCCAGGAACCGTCTCATGGTTTTCCTGCAATTAAAGCTCATGGTTTTCTCTCAATTAAAACTGTGCATGCGGCCCTTATCAAATCAGGCGGTGCGTAGGTCATCAGTAGAAACCATCGCATATGTTGACACTTGCATGCTCTAGCAGTGTTGCGCGGGATGTCAAAACATCACCAAAAATCCCCGAGAAAAGGAAAAATGATCCAGCGGAATTAATCCAACTTGCACGTTAATTAATGCCGTTAATACCGACCTGCGGGTTGGTCAGGATGAGCTAAAAACAACAAAATCGACAACTAGTGAAAATGAACATGCTCTTGCTTCATCATCGATTGATTATTATACCAAGTCGCTAGTCGCCACCGCAACAGGCCTGGAGCTACTGGTTGAGGCACAGCGCGCTACTAATCCTTACGGTACCGCTACTCATATGTCAGTATCAATGCATGCACCAGCCGGCGGCGGTATACCGCCCACGATAGTGAAGTCGTCCTTCTTGCGCCGCAACTCACTGCTGGGTACAGCATCAATCAAACTATTTCGTCCACGGCACGCTGCGCCAAGTGTGGGGGCCAGGGAGGTGACCGGGGAGGCACCTGCTCGAGGCGGGGCGGGGCGGTCCGGACGGCGGTCGGGGACCGCCCCGGCTGCGCGCGCTGGAGGCCCTGGGGGGCGGCGGAGCCGGCGCTGCCTCCGCTGCCCCCTCCCCCTCCGGCGCAGGAGGCGGCGCCGCGCCGCCCGGTCGCTTGGCAGGCGACGCGGCGCCGCCCTCGAGGTACAGCGAGCGGAAGGCGCCCGTCACGGCCTGCATCGCCTTGGACGCGCCGTCCGCCTGGTTCTTGTCGGGGTGCACCAGCATGCTGATGCGCCGGAAGGCGGCCTTCACCGCCATCGGGGCCGACCCCGGCGGGATGCGAAGCACCTGCGACCGGCGCCGGCGGGTCAGCGACGAAGCCGACCGATACGAGCTCGTATGTAACTCGTACTTCTAGACCGATTGTCGCGACGGCCCACTCTCGACACAGCGACTTCACGGATACAGGCTGGATACCGTACCCTGCTGGATAGAGCCCAGGGTGCTGGGCTGGTACCAGGGTCCTGGCTGGTTCTGGTACCGACGCCGAAGTCGGCCGACGGTCGCGTACTCGGCGAACGTATTAACTACGTGCCGCTGCACAGATGTCGGCATGCCTGCGGAGCGGAGCGCGCACACCTGATCAGGCGTCTCGCAGGCGAGGATGCGCTCCACCTCCCACGCCGGCGCCGCCTCGACGAGCTGGGTGCGCAGATCCTCATCCCGCAGGACGAGGTTCACCCGGACACCCGCCTGCCGGAGCATCCTGGATGGCAAGCCGGTCGGCAGTCACGGCCGATTGGTGTCAGCCGGCCGGGATGTGGGAGGAGGGCGGGGGGGGGTGGGCCGGGGGGGGGGGGAGGCCACACCCCTCAGCAGGCTGAGTACCCGGGTGCAAGACACAGGCTGGGGCACCCACTTGGTGAGGAGGTTGCGCGGAAGCTCGTGCAGCTCCGCAGGGAAGTGGTCCATGTGGTGGCCGCGCCACAGGGCGGCGCGCCCCTGCTGCTGGATCCAGCCCTCGTTCACCATCTGCCGGGCCGACCCCGGCTGCGCGAGAGGTGATGGGGGAGGAGGGGGGAAGGTGGGGGGGTCAGCAGCTGCCCCTCTAATGCCATGTCTGCATTGTTCATGTGACAATGAGCATGCTGTGGTATTGATGTCGACACCACAATTGACATAAATATTCCATCTGTGTTGTGTGATTGTTACATGTGGGGAAAAAACACTCATTGCACTCTTTAAATATCCCTTCTGCCATTGTTGATCCATAACATCGCACTCATAGTTCAACAAATAAGTACGGAGCTTACTTTTTTTTTCGCCCCGGGACAGGACTGGCACCAGTGAGACCCTTGCAGCGTCTCTACGGCGGCCGTTTGGGCAGCGATCCAGTTACGGAAAGCGCTGGGTAGGCGACACTCCGTTATAATAGTCAATCAAATTGCCGAAGCATTCTGCAAGACTAATTGGAGGCCAATGACGGATTTCCAACACTGGATCACCGTTTAAAACACTGCCATTAAAATACCCGGCACTGACCACGGAAGGTCTGCCCTACCCGTTTGGGCGTCAGCTCATTCGAGTTATGCGAGTTGGGGCAATCCCCATCCCGCGGAGCCCACTATTCTGGAATGATATGAGGATTAAAAAAATGTACAGACGCAGTATTCGCAATACACCTGCAAAATAATGAGCATCGAGTGTCCATGTTGTGCACACTTACTGGGAACAATCATCCTCTAACTTTTACTTACCAGGTGTAACAAACAAAGGTAACCCCATATCCGCGCCAAGGGAAGGAGCGCCATGCGGTGTTGCTGGGCAGCAGCAGGCGGTGGGCGGAGCTTGGTGCGGCTGCGGCTGGGGTGTGGATGTGGATGGGGGAGAGCGGGGGGGGAGGGGGGGGGCAACCTCCGGCAGATCGCCGTTGCGCTCCACGTTCATCTGCAGCAGCAGCACCGCGCCCGTCTGCAGCACCGCGCACACCTTGGCGTCGTCCTGCAGCGCGACCAGCCCCTCGGCGGACTCTGCGAGCATCGGGTGAGGGTGCCCATGCGGGGGCGGTATTAGGCGGCAGCGGAGGCTGATATGCAGCAGAAGCTGCGGCGGGTGTCCAAGGGGGGATTGGTGGTCATCGAGGGTCCTCCTCTGAGCAGAAGTTGGCGCCTGCCGTTGCCATGGCCTTGGACTGATGATGTGGCAGCATTACCGGAGAGCAAATAGGGGCAGAGGGGAAGAGGGGGGGGGGGGGGGGGGGGGGGTTGCCCACCGCATAGCAGGTCGCAGGTAGCGTGGCTGTGGACGCCGGTGATGGAGGCGATGTGCGCCTTGAGGCGCGCCACCGTCATCGCCGCCGCCTCCTCCGCGGTCAGGCTGACCGGCATGTGCTTCTGGCTGCGAGGCATGCCGCGGTACTTCACGAAAAGCGTGGTGAAGCCGCTGCCGCCGCCGCCGCGCCCAGAGGCGGACGCCTCTGCCGGCTCCGCGCCTGTTGGAGCGCTCTCCGGTCGGCTGAAGGACGGGGCGCGCACAAAGTCGGCGGGCGTGGAGACGGTGGAGGGGCGGGCGCGCGGGTCGGCGGAGATCGGGCGCCCGCTGCCGCTCGCGGACTCCATCCGCCGCCGCTGCGCCCGCCGCCGCGCCGCCTCCGCCTGCCGGAACGCCCATCATACGGACCCTCAGCGCCAGCGGCCTCCCGGACCTGCCTCGACCCCCCCCCTTTCCGCCGCCCCCCCTAATAGTGCGCGTCATGATGCATGACTGGCGGAGCGCCGAGGTGTTTGACAACTGCATGGACAGGCTGCTGAGAGCCATGGACATTCTGGAGCTGAACTGGTCCGCGTCTTTTGCCTCCCCCCCCCCCCCCCCCCCCTCTCCCCCTGACAGAACTGAGGGAACGGTAAAACCCGTGTTGCGCCTCTGCGTCGGCCTTTCCAGGCGGCAATCCAGCTGCAGGGCACCCAGCCTCGTCGTGCACAGGGCGCCGCCAGCGCGGTCAGGGGCGCAACACTCACCCGCTTGTGCCGGTTCTCGCGCTCCTCCGCCGCGTGCTTCTCGTGCTGCGCCGCCAGCCGCTCCACAAAGCGCTCCTTCTCCGCGCGGTGCGTTCTGGCGCGCTCCTCGCGCGCGGCCGCCTGCGCGTGGCGGCGCCAAGGGGCAAAGCGGCGGTGAGCGCTGCGCAGGGTGTGGAGCCGCGGGGCGGAGCTATCCCTCCTCCAGGCGCTTGTACACCGTAGCATGGTGTTTCGATTGAGCCGAAGAAGTGAGAGAGGGGGGGGGGGGGGGGGGATAAATGGGCAATGTGCCTTAACCACGGTATTCTGGATTTGCTATATACTTAAAATGTTGGTATTCACCCTTTGGCCTGGCCTCTGGTGGAGAGCAGCAAGCTCGCACGCCGCAAGTGAGTTATGGTACTTTGATTTTGATATCGGGGGTGGGGGCCATCTCAATGTCAGGGCAGGCACCGCAGTTCGCATGTCTCTATGATGGTTCCCCGCCCCCCACCCACCCACCCACCCTCTCTCTCTCGTTAGGTGGAGGCTCGAGCTTCTGACTGAACGGGCGCCTGGCTGGGTATACCGGTATACCTGGGTGTTTCTCAGCTCGAGTGTGTATATGCAGGGATGTTTCTCCTCCTGCGACGTATTACCCCCCACCCCCTCTTCTAACTTTCCATCAATGCCAGCAGCACTCCCACCGCGAAGCGCATGACCTTGCTGCCTAGCAGACAAACTGCCTTGGACAATACTGACAGGCTCGTGTTCATGAGTGTTTCGGGGAGGGGGGGGGGGGGGGGGGGGGGGGGGGGGGGGGGGAGGCGGCGGTGCACTGGGGCGAATGGCGCACCTTCTCCGCGGCCGCCTCGGCCGCCATCCGTTCGTTATGCTGCTCGCGCATCTTTGCCATTGCGCGCTCGTACAGCCGCCCCTCCGGCCGCACGCCACCGAAGAGCGCCGACCTCGGCCGTTGTCGCGGCGTGCCGCTCTGCTGCGGCGGCGCCTGCTGCTCGCCGGTGGTGCTGGGGGCTCCTCCCTGCCGGATGTTCCCCGCCGGCTCATCACCCGCGCCCCGTGGGTCCCCCGCTGCGGCTGCCTTGCCGCGCGCCCCCGCCGCGCTCGCCTCCTCCTGCGTAGGCACGGACGCCCCCATGCCGAAACTTTCGGTATCTGTCGAGCTGTTTCGGCCGCCGCGAGTGTGGGAGGTGTCCCGTCGACGGGGTCGTCCTCGCGACTTCGGCGGGTGGAGGCGCGGCTGGGCAACATGCTGATGCTGACCGCGGGCCGCGGCACGCGGACCGGCGCGCGGCCGCGACCTCAAGTCAGGATTACTTTTTGGTTACAGGGAGACCTCAAGTCAGGACCTGCGCGGACGATGATGTCGGCCACGTCTGTCGTTAGGTTCTCCGAGTTAGGTAAGCTCCAGAATTAAAAAAAAAAAAGTGTTAGTATGTTATGGTTGTCTTAGGAGACTGGGCTCCTGGCAACCCTATCTATCTCAAACCCTACAACCCGAAGGGTACCGGTTGGTAGGGTAGGGCCCGGCATGACGATTTCTACCAAGAAACCCTAAACCCTAAACCAGCAGTATACGGCACCGCTCTGCTGTGATCACAGGATCCGTTCCTCCTGTGCAAACCGCCAAATCACGGACGGAACTGATATCTAGTTCCTCACCTCGGCTGATGAGAGGCGGATATTACAATCCTTACATGTCCTCCGGCCAGTATCGTAATCAAGCACTTTTCCGTAGTCCTAAATCCCTCCTGTGGCATGCAGACCTGTCTTGTCTTCGACCGGCTCACTGCCCGCCGGCGGCCTGTTTTTCCTTGCGGCGGTTTTTCCTTCCGGGGGCCGGCCTGTTTTTCCTTGCCCGCTGTGCTTAGGCATCCTCCTCTTCGGATCTAGGCTTTTACCAGTTTTTCTGACCTAGGCTCACTAGTGCTTCTCCCTGACACCCTGCATGGTCGTGAAGGCCTCTCCACCTACCTCGACTACTGCCGATTCACTGGTAGTTAGCCGGTCGGTCTATATCCCCCTCCCGGATAGCTTTCAACTGTTGTCGATTAGATCTGCGGAATATTCATAAACTCAGCCGACACATACACATTTTTATGGTACTTCCCCTACTGCTTCAACAACAAACAAAATCAGTTCCCCCTTTTCCTCCCTGCCACCCTACCAAATTTCAAAAATTCATGTGTTATTCAGAATGACGCCTAAGGTTTTTTCTTACCGGTTGCATGCTAACATAAGCATTTCATCACATCCGATTTCCGATGATTTTTCGGTGATGGCGGCTGTGGCATGGAGGGGTTTTCTAGTTCCAGCCCATTCTAGGCCGTTGATGATGTCGGTGGCGCGGAGCGTCATTTCTCATTCTTTACCTCTTCCTATCTTATTGATAACATCAGCGGCGGGCGGGGAGCGGTAGTTTTCAGTGCTCGCCCTTTCCTACGACCATGATGATGGTGGGGGCATGGAGAGGCTTTCTGTTTTCAGCCCGTTTCCCCCTGTTGATGATGTAAGTGGCGGAGAGCATCAACATTAAATCTTCACCCCTTATTTCCGCATTGATGACATCGGCGGCGTGGAGCGGCAGTTTTCAGTCCTCACCCCTTCCTACCGCGTTACTGATGGCAGCGGCATGGAGAGGCTTTATGTTTCAGCCCTTTCTACCACATGATGCATGTCGGTGGTACGCAGGGGAAGTTTTCATCCCTTCTCGCCTCGTGGATGGCGGCGCCATGGAGGGGCGTTTTGTTTTCAGAAAAATAATTCTATCGCGTTAATGATGGCGGTGGCGTGGAGCGTCAATATTCAGTTTTCACCCCGTCCCATCCCGTTGATTACATCGGGGCACAAAGCAGCAATTCCCATACCACACCCTTTCCTACCTCGGCGGCATCAAGAGGCAGCTTCAGCTTTTCAGTCCATTTTATTCCGGAACCAAAGACAGCAGCGGCATCAAGGGGCATGTTCGGCGTTTCAGCCCTTTTTTTCCGGCACCAATAACCGCGGCGGCAACAAGGTGCACCTTTTGCTTCTCCACCCTTTTTATTCCAGCGGCAGCTACGGCGGTGGCATGGAAAGGCATCCTCAGTTTTTCAGACCTTTCCATTCTGGTGGAAGCTACGGCATAAGCATCGAGGGGAAGCTTCAGGTTTTCAACCCTAATTATTCCGGCGGCGATGACACCATCAACATGGAGGGGCATCTTCAGTTTTCAGCCTTTATTCCTCCGGCGGCGATGACAGCACCGGGATGGAGTAGCATTTCCAGTTTTTCAGCCCTTGTACTCCCGACAGCGAATATGGCGGCGGCATGGAGAGCTAGCTTCAGCTTTTCGGTCCTCTCTACTCTATCGACAATGACGACGGCGGCATCAAGGGGCACCTTCATGTTTCAACACCATATCCTCCAACGGCGGTGGCATGCTTGTGTGGCTTCACGTTTGGAGCCCATTTCAATCACTTCTTGCAAAGGCGCTTCTTCTCTCGGCATTTCAGCGCTTATTCCACTCTATGCGGATGGCACCCTCTACTGATGGGCCTCCGGGTTCTCTCCCTTCCGCGGCTCGGGCGTTTTCTCCTGACTAGGGTCTTCTGTGGAGGGGTGTTAGGAGACTTGGGGCCAGGCAACCCTAGGCGAAAATCCTAGCATCGGCACCATGATTTCTACCGGTGTACGGCACTGCTCTGCTGTGATCCACCAACATCAGTTACTCCTATGCTCACCAAAGCACGGGCGGAACTAGTCTCTAGCTCCTCACCTCGGTTGAGAGGCAGATATAAATGCCCCCCCCCCCCCCCCTTCCCCGGCCGGCATTGTAATCAAGCACTTTCCTAGTCCTAAGCCCCTCATGTAGTACTCATGCATGTCATGTCAGCGACCGGCTCACTACCCATCGGCCTGTTCTTTCTTGCCCTCTATTTGTACTGGGGCATCCTGTGTTTCTGAGCTAGGGTGCTACCAGTTCTTCTGAGCTCCTGAGTGCGTCTCCCTCACATCCTGCGTGGTCGTGAAGGCCTCTCGACCTATCTCGACTCCTGCCGACTCATTGGTAGTCAGCCATGTCGGTATGTATCCCCTTCCCTATCTGTCACCTGTCAGTTCATAACCCCGTATACACTGCACAGGTTGCACTACTCAAGATCGTGGGGTCATGTGACTCCAAAAGTGAACGCTGAACAACAGAGAACTGCTGGCAGCGCTTGTTTGCCGGTTGATGACAACTATTATGCGGGAATTCGACGGGAATCCGGGGTGCGGGCCAACCCGGTCTATCAATTGAAAGGTCCATATATCAACGAAGAATAAACGGAAATAATGAACAACATATGTCCTCACTCCTGACTGCATCATTGTCATACATAGATGGTGTTGCCCACGGATACTAGTTATATTACGAACCAAACTATAACGGAGTTATCTGTTCATCCACAGGATATGCGAAGTGTCATTTCACCGCAAGCGCGGGTAGGGTACTTACGATGTACTGCGAAGTTGAAATTGTGGGAATAAGGTGTACAACACATTTCAACGGGCTGAAATGGCAAGACTGCTAATACAATAACAAACTCCGTGCCTTCCCCAAAGGCAAACGCAACTGAGTGCGATTTACTAGGAATTTCCGGTGACTGATGTAATACACATAGCAACCCCAAGGCAATCTCGGCCTGGTCAGCTTTAGTCAGCTTTGGATCATCTTCGGGTTTTTTTCCTTGGCCCTATCTATGCCATAGCAAGCCAGTCCAGGCTTCGGAGTGCAGGTGTCACACACACACACACACACATCCGCGCGCGCGCACACATCGGATCAGCTTTGGGCCAACTTTTGTGAATGTGGCTTGGCCCGCCTATGGCATAGCAAGCCAGTCCGGGCTCCGGAGAGCAAGTATTTCTCTTTTCTCTTAATCGAACATGACCACAATCTTTACATGAATGTTCACACACTTGTTGCATGGTTGTACATTGCATTTTTTGGCAAATGGTGATGAGCTGTATAAAATGGCATGTATACCACATTTCACATAATAAATCAATCGATTGTAGGGCACACCCATTGAAGTCACATGCTTCTGTACGAGGGTCAAAGTAGTAGTTGCAACGGTGCCACAGCAAGAGGATATACGCACGTAGCTGAACAATGTCTTGTCATAGTAGTCCCATGTTATTGAATTCAAATTCTGTATGTTTGGATAACTACTGCTGTGCAAACCATGTTCTTCCCATAATAGTGTGTCTGCCATGTCAATGAGAATTATGAGCAGAATGGAGGAACATAACGATACGAGAAACGAATCGAGCTTTTATTATAGTCTAAAATATTCAAATACGTGTGTTTGATATGTGTTCAGATCCGCCGAGTTAATCTCATTTGCCTTTGTCATGTTTGGTCAGCGTTCCGTCAACTTTGGATTTTTTGCTTGGCGCAATGCCGGAGCAAGCCAGTCCAGGCTTCAGCTTTGGTCAGCTTTAATCAACTTCTCGTCGAGTTTGGATTGTTTGCTTGGCCCTATGTCATAGCAAGCCAATCCAGGCTTCGGAGCGCAGGTAACACACACACACACGCACGCACGCACGCACGCACGCACACGCACATGCACATGCACATGCACATGCACATGCACATGCACATGCACATGCACATACATGCACCAATGCGGGACTACTGCGTGCACGACGTCCAAGAGTTGCGGCCTTTTGACCCGGGCAGGGAATAAGGTGTACAGTAGTGTTTACCGGGCTGAAACGGCAAACTACTAAAACTACAACAGACTACGTGCCTTTCCCAAGGGCAAGCACAGCTGAGGACGATGTGCGATGTTCTAGGATTATCCGGTGACTGTGTGGGACACAGCCATTAGGCAATCCCGACCTTTCAGCCCAAGTCAGAATGTCACTTGTTCCATATTAACTTCTTCGACTGTATCGGCAGCCATGTCCTCTTGCACAGATTGCACAATCACATGATTAGATTGACTACTCCATGTTAGGCTTTACTCGTGATGTAAACCTAACCTCTATCCATAATGAACTAATAAATCCCACTAATGTATACACTACGCGGATACATATTGTTTTTTCCGTACAAATAAATTTGCACTCAATCTTATCCACTTTCATACTACAACTTCATAAACATCATGTCACACCAGGTCACGCAACGATGAGGACAATCACGATGCCAACCACATGATTAATATGCTTCGATTCACATTTTTTGGTAAAAGAGAACGAGTTACAGCGGTCGGTGCCGTGCCAAGGGAACCATATTTTCAGACTCGCAGTTTCTCTATATACAAACTTCGACTCAATAATAGTATCTACTTTTATACTATTCCACAAACATCGTTTTACATGTTACAACAACATGTCACGCAACGACGAGGACAATGCCGATGCCGAACACATGGTTAATATGCATCGATTCACATTTTCAGGTAACAATTACGAGCTACAACGTTCGGTGCCGTACCGCCAAGCATGCGCGACTAAAATTCATCCCCATATGTGATTACCATATAGTCGGACTCGGAAATTACTTTGCGCGGGAGGCACAAAACACTCAGAAGGTCGATGCGAGTGTACATGTATATATCAGGGGAGACAAAAATTAAGGAAAAAGAGACAAAGAGACAGTTGCGCGAAACGACAGGGCGCAGGACTGACAATAAACACGGGTGGACGGCGGTGCAGTTGGCGCGACGTGACTGACGCCGATCATGACGACGGCATGCCGTATGGGCAGTAGCAGGGATCACTGCGGCACGCGCGCCCGACCGTGGAAGAACGTGCTCCACACTACAGGTCCCAACCACAAGCGGTGCCTGTCTTAACCAAGAAATTGACAAACCACTTTAGAGAACGAGGCTGCTGCACGTCTTGCCCTACTATGGCTGAGTAAGCAGGCAATCCTAGTACTGGCGGAGATCTTCAGGCGGAAGTCGTTGTCGTCAGCCATCGTCTTGGCGCGAGGAGGGGTGAAATGGTGGGTTAGGGTGGGCCAGCGGGAGGTGTCTGTCCAGCCTAGCCAAGCGCCGTCCAAGGATAATAAGCCTGCGTGGATATAATAACGGCGGCGGCGGTGCGGGGCTGAGCCCCCAGCCGCTCATGCACCGCTCCCAGCCCAGGAGTTCTGCTTAAGTACGTGAACATAAAGTTGAGGCCACTTCCAAAGTAACTCCCCCTCCCCTCTGTTTCTCCGGAAAGTAGAGTACTGAAACATAACATTAAATCTGACCTGCCTTATTCCAACCTGGGCTTTATTTCGTTCTGATTTAATTACCGCTGCTGAAGTTGTAGTCGATGCCTGCTGCTGATGATGCGCATCGACATCAATGGTTGTATGCGGCCATGAGATACGTCCAATCTGTACATAATCAGACACAGTGTGTGTCCAAATATGCAAAAGATGGACAAATCTGGATGGATTCTTACTATACTTCGTTCGATGCGGAAGACGGTGTGGGATTTAAATGTCCATAAAAGTATCCTGGACAGCCGTTGGTATGCCCGCCTTGTAGCTGTGGTAGTCGACGCCGGCTCCCTTGGTTGATACTGGTAATGTGAATTTCAGAGAGGCCAATAATAATATAAGTAGTCGCTAGAGCAGTAATAAATCCGCCGATAAAATAGTCACTGATGCCGTAGTTGACGCCAGCCCTCGGTCGCTGCTGTACCGCTGCGCAGCACTTCCTGCGGCTGCTGCTCCCTCCGTTTAAATCGCCGGCTGGTCGAGCTGACTACCCCTTCGCAGCTATACCCCCCGAACACACACACGACTTTGTCACTCAGCCCCTGCCCGGTTTGCAGACCCCCCCCCCCCCTCGGGCAAGCCTAGCAACGCCACGAGTTGAGTCAGCCCGGTACGGCATAGCAGGTCACCCGGCGCCCCGCTCACACGCGAGGTAACCGCCGCTACTCGCTCCGCTGCGTGACGCAGCGCGTACACCCCGCCGCCACGCGCTACTTATCCCCCTCCCCACTGCCATCCTATGCAGAGTCCCGGCGAGCTCGTCGGCCTGCAGCAAGGCTGGATAACCGCGCCGCGGCGCCGAGACGGTCCGGTACGGCCACTGCTTTGCCGCGGCGCCTCGCTCTCAGTGGGAGTTAACCGCCACCGCGCGGCACGGGGAACCGAGCAGCAACCTTGCCAGTGCATGGGCCGGAAATCGCAGGAGGGGGGGGAGGGGGAGGCATTAGCAGCGAGAGTGTCGTCGCAGATCATGGGGTCGTCTGTGAATGCAGCAACAAAACTTGTAGCCAGAGAGGGAGAGACAGACAGAAAGGACGGGGAGGGAGAGGTGTTTCATCACAAGGGTTATTAATACTTTAAGACATGTACGGATATACGTATACACGCATGCTACAGCTTCACACGGAAAAGAAAAGATGGGGGGGAGGGGGGGGGGGGCATCGAGCCATAAATGACATGCAATCCCGCCTTAGCCCCCAAGGCATGCACCTGCAAGATCGGGAGCTGCACTGCGCTCGACAGCCCGACCTTCTGCGTGGAACATTGTACGGGATGTTTGGGCTCGACCATATATTGCTTATTTATGTCTAGGTGAGAGATGGCATATGTATGACGCTATATAGCATGGCAACCCCACGCTTGAGCAGCGTGATGCCCTCTGGCCACCTTCCGAGCCTACATCTGTTCCGGGGTGGGCGCGTTCCGAACTCGTTGCTTCCCTTCCCTCCGTAATACAGGTGAAACTAGCAAACACAGGCTCTTAAACGCTGCCCGCCAAGAAAGAGGATCAAGGGGACCACGCGCAGGGGGTGACTCTTGCTACACGCAGTACAGACAACGCCCAAGGGCATAACACTCCTGCCCCCCGTGGAGCTCATCGGGCGGCGGGCCGCTCCTCCCTCCTGAAGCATGACCACCTCCGAGGCGCTGCAGCAGCTGGGGCAGCTCATCCGCGAGAAGGCGCCGGTGGAGAGCCTCGCCAGTACGCTGCAGGCGCTCGCGGTGGACCCGCGGCTGGTCACGGTGAGGCTACCCGGCAAACAGAGCCGTCAGCCCCCTTTTATCAATGCTATACCTTCCCTTATCCTTACTGCCAGGCGGCTCTTTCCCCTCATCACATATGGGTGCCGGCGCGGTAATAGGAACACCGCACAAAAGACCCCGCCCTGCCTGCCAGAGGTCGAATGTAGACGACGGTACATTGGAAATATTGCGAATGTTGTGACAGATTGCATGCAGGCCCAATCTTTGAGGCTTAAAATAAGCGTAATTATGGGGGCGTCGGCACCCCTAGATGTCGACCACCGATACTGCATGTAGTTCACCGCACATCCTCTTGATACACCACAGAATGCACATCCACAATACTATGACTTCTTTATCGCGAAACATCGTGGCGGCGACTTGGGGGGGGGGGGGGGGGGGGGGGCACACCACCTATGGTATTGAAAGGTGTTACAACAAGTGTCGAATGAATGCCAAACAGAGCCTTTATTTTTGTGGCCCCGTTGTATCTGCATACCTGCACAATATATATATATATATATATAGGTATAGGTATATATGTACATTAATATATGCGTAGCTCTGGCTGAGTTGCCCCCCCCCCCCCCCCCCCCCCCTTACGCATAGATCTCGATCACCGATATTGCGTGTAGCTCACTGCACATGCTCTTGACATACCATGTGCACGCTCACAATAGTACGACTTCTTTATCGCGCGAGCGTGTAAACATGGCGGCAGGGGAGTGGGGGCACCAATGATGGTCGCTCTTGAAAGGCTGTAGTGTCGAAGTAATACTGCTGCAAGTAACACCGTGCTTGCTGTGCCGGGTTCGGATGTGAGTATTGGGTGCTTGATGCAAATGCGAATGTATGGCTCTGATCACATGCGGGAATCGGCCGAGTATGGCTCATGCTCGTTCCCAACTACTGGGGTCGGTGCGGCAATAAGTAACTCGCCAGCAAGGAAGCGCCTGCCTTTTTCGCTTCCTCTGCGAACCCACGCTTTCTTTTTAATCGGTGCGTTTTAATAGCGGCACGAAAGTACGTACCATTCCCGACAGACCATGTGCCGGGGGGGGGCGGGGGTCAGCGGACGACACCAAGGCGGTCGAATACACGCTGGACCCCGAGGCAGCCGGGGGTTTGGTTTCTGCTCCGCCCAAGACGACCACGCTGAGTCCGCGGTGATGCTTGTTGATGCCCGCCCGCTTGAGGGTGCTACGGAGAGGAATCACGGCGCAGCGCGCCGGGCCGTCCGGTGCACCGGTGCCGCCGCGCGATATGTGGCGCGACCTAAATGTGAAATTCCTATAGTGTATGGATAACATCCACTACCAGTACTACTGAAAGAATACAACTGTAAAGTACGGGTACGAGTACAGTTAAAAGTTAGTTTTTGAAAATATTCCGTGGTATCTTTTTCTATATATATTTTGCTGATGTCCGTCCATACGTGGACACGAAAGTCTATTTCTTGATTTGGTAGATGGCAGCGTGCGGGCGTGCGCTTTTGAGGGCGGTTATTCTAGGAGTAACGGCGGGTAGTCGCCAGGTACAGGCCAGGGTGCCCAGATACCGCCAGCCGCCTGGCAACTTGTCATGAATAAAATGCAATCGGCGATTCTGTGTTGCGCGACCCCGACTTCGAATAAACACGCCTCGTCGTTTATTCGCGCGGATCCGACTTGGCACAAATGTCACTGCAGTACTACTACCGGTACCGGTACTCTTGCTGCGAAAACCCTTTATAAAAACCGTGATACACTTCCTCGTTGTCGCCAGGTGATCTGTACCGGCCAACGTCGCCTGTGCAAATACAAATACAAATACATCCTGTGCATCCTGTGCATCCGGTGCATGTGCAAATACATCCTGCGGCCGCTGTGAGGGTGCACCCTCACCTGACCTCGTTGAGACCCTGTTCCGCATCGGTTACTCACCGCCCCGCTGCTGCCCTGCGCCCGGCCAGGATGAGCTGGTGCTCATCGCCATCAGCAGCGACAACGTCGAGGCGCTGGCTTGGCTCGTCGGGGAGCTGCACGCCTCGTGCTTGCAGGTCTACCAGGAGGGGCGGACCGCCCTGCACGAGGCGGTGCTCCACCGATGCCCGGCCGTCATCCACTGGACGCTCTCCGGCGGCAAACACAGCGTCGACCTGTGGTTCGCGGAGGACGCCGCTGGAGCGACGCCGCTGCTTCAGGCGGTGCGCGAGCGGTACGCGGAGGGGGTGGAGGCGATGTGCGGCAGCGATATCGCGGACGGCTTCGCGATTTCAGGGACGGCCTCGCGGCATGGCGTAGTGATGGGGCAGGCCTACCGGGAGGCGGCACAGGCGCTGTCGGACCCCGCCACCGAGAGCGATGCCCGCGAGGGGCTGACGAGCATGATGCGCGCTATGGAAAGACAGCTCCGGATCATGTTCCTCAACGATGTTCAGGAGGCTGTGGGGGGCGGTTGGCGGAGCGGTGCGGACCGCGAGTCGCGCCCGTGGGAGTGCAAGCTGGGCGAGGTCCGGCGCAAGGCGGAGGCCCAGCCGTGGTGGGCGAGCTTCCAGGCGCAGCGCCAGGGCGGCACGTGGGAGCCGGCGGGTCCGCAGGAGGAGTGGGCCGAGTCTGAGGCCATCAAGAGCGCCGTCAACGCGGCGCAACCCGGCGTGGTGGAGTGGCTGCTGGACGTCTGGGGCGTCAACTTTGAGGCCGCCCAGCTGCGGGACCCGGTGTACTCCTTGTCCGACTACGCGTGCGGCGGGGGGGAGGTGCAGGCGGCGCGGAACACCGTGTCAACCGACAGCGACGAGGCAAGGTGCTGGTCGAGGGAGCATCTCCGGCGTTGGGTCGAAGAAAGCGGCGGCGGGCCGTTGCTGGTGGGCGCCCTGGTCCGGATCGTCCAGCGCACGCTGGTGAGGGAGGGGGACAGGAAGCGGAAGCTGGAGTACTTCTCGGGGCTGGAGAGCGCAAGGAAGCAGCTCCGGCTGCTGGACGACCTGGAGGCCAAGGGCGGCGCTCTCCGTCAGGCCAAGATCATCGCCACGCTGGAGCTCTTCATCGACCGCTTCAACCGGAGCGCTGTCCCACGGCTCGATCTCCTGGTGCAGGCAAGTCCGTGTGCGAAGTAGCGCAAGGGAAGGGGGGTGGTCTCATCGCCCCATGCAAGCCTCCTACTTACCACCGCGAAGGTGGCAATTTTCTAAATGGCAGTGCCACTCTTGTAGCGTTTTCCTACCACATTCTGCTATTACCTGTAGTCTATTCCGGATTCTCCTGTCCTTCTTCTTGTTCAAGTTCCAACTATAACAGACTCCCGCGAGTATAACAGACTATAACAGAAACCCTCAAACTCCCGCGGTACCAAAAATTACGTGAGCATTCATTGCATGTCTACACCTGCTGAGCACTGATTACTGGTACGGTTACACCACGTCGTTTGCAAACATTCTTAGTATTTGTACCACCAGGGTATTTACTCGTCGTCGCTGTAATAAGATGTATACCGCATAATGTGGACTACTACGGTATCCGACTGGCCGAAAACTGCGAATAATGAGCGCAAACCAATCCATACTAAATGGGCAATACAAGCTCACACACGGTCCGTAGTTCCTTCCGAAATCAAGTCGCAATCACGACTAAGATGTATCTGGCAGTTTTCTTTCTGAAAATGCCAAACTATCGTTTCCTATTTCTGTAATTTAACGCACTTCTTTTATTTGTAATCTTTTTAAATTATTAATATCCAACATTTTCTATCTCCATTTCTTAATGCCGAACTTCCATCCTAATAGACTTGTTATTCCCCCCCCCCCCCCCCCCCCCGAATCCCCTTGATGGCCGTCAGCAACCCGCCCCGCTGTCCCGCTGCTGCCCTCCTAGCTGCCGCACGTGGGTTCCTGACACGCTCCGGGCCCCGGGCGAGAAGTCAGGGAACTGGCAGGTGTTTGAGTGGCTGCTCAGCCAGAAGACCATCGACATGGGCGCGCCCTTTGTGGAGAGCGAGGCTGGCGCGGAGGACGCAGAGGACGCGGAGGACGTTGCCGTCTGCCCCGTCTGCCTCGACCCGCTCCCCATCCCCGCGCTCTACTGCGTCCTGCAGTGCGGCCACACGCTCTGCCGCCGGTGCACCCGCGGCCTCATCCATCACATGCCTTCTCCGGAGGAAGGCGGCAGGGCGGGCGGCGGAGCCTTCGGCTGCCCCTTATGCCGCCGTGTGGTGAGTGCGGGAGCGCCCCGGCCCCTCAGCCTTGGTTGCCATGTTCTCAGACCCCCCCCCCCCCCCCCCCCCCCTCCCCCCCCCCCTCCTCCTCCTCCTGTGTTCCCACTCTCCCGCCGCCATGCTCCATTGGGGGGCCGGACAAGGTCCGTGAAGCGGCGCCCCTACTCACTCTGGGCGATGTCCCTACCAACCCCCACTGTCACGTCCATGTGTCCATCAGGTGCCGTTCCCCCGCTTTGCCCACAGCGACGTCATGGTGAAGCTGCGCGGCGACCTGCCCGGTGCCGCCCCCTGGCTGTTCCCCTCCGGGCTGCCGGCCCCCGGCCCCGGCCTCCGCCTGGGGGCCGTCCTGCTGGGGTTGGCGGTCGGCATGAGCTCCCTGCGCTTTGTCGAGAACCTGGTGGCGGCGGAAGTGGACCCGTTCTGCCGGCTCGGGGGCCGCTCGCTGCTGCACATCGCGTGCGAGCAGGCGGCGTCCGGCAGCGCGCTCTGGCTGCTGGAGCATGCCAGGCATGTCGGCCGGCTCCCGGAGCTGCTCCTCTCCCTGGACCAGCAGGGCCGGCGGCCGCTGGAGGTGGCTGTGGAGGTGGACCTAGAGGGGCCCGCCTTTGACCGGCTGCTGGACCTGGAGGCGCGCCTCCCGGACCCGGCCGTCGAAGAGGAGGCGCCGCGGGGCGCGTGGGTGGAGAAGGCGCTGGCTTCCAGCAACGAGACGGTCCGCGGCGCCGCGGAGTGGCACGTGGCGCAGGCGGTGCTGGGCGGCGGGCTGGAGGAGCGGCTGCGGTCGGGGTGCCCGCTGGCGGAGGTGGTGGAGCAGCTGGAGCGGAACCGCTGCATGGAGCGCGCCATAGAGGACTACCAGAGGACGGAGTTTTACCGGCAGAGCGAGATCGCCGCGGCCGGCTACGCTGCCGCCATCATGCGCGCTCGGGAGGGCGGCGACGGGGCGTCAACCGTGTGCACGGGAGCGGCGGCGGCGGCGCCCGACATGGGGGACCACGTGCTGCGCCGCTTTGTGGACGATCAGGTCGTCCGGCACGGCCGCGCCGACGTGCTGCGCTGGATGTGGCTGGAGCTGGACTGGCAGCGCTGGGCGCACTTTCCGATACCCGCGGGCCCGAGTTTTGCGAGCCGGGATGCGGTGACGGCGGCTGCGTCCAAGTGGGGGCTGGGCTCCGCGGAGCTGCGGCTTTTTGGGGACGTTTTTGACGAGGCGGACCGCCTACTGGAGATCAAGGGGCTCGCCAAGGCCGTGGCCGACGACTTTGCCCGCGCCGTGGTGGAAGCGGGGAGCGTGGAGGCGGCCCGCGCGGCGGTGGAAGCGATGGCGGCGTGCGCGGCCCGGGTCCCGGAGTCCCTCCGGCAGTGCGCCTTCATGAGGACGCATGGCCAGGACACCTTTGCGGACCCGTCCGGGCGGTGGATGAAGACGCGCTTCAGCGACGAGGCCACTCACCACGACGCGTCGTGCGCGATGCCGCTGTGCTACGCCGCCAAGCACGGCCTCGCTGAGCTGGTGGCGTGGCTGCTGGAGCGCCAACATCACGGTCGGGGATGGCGCGTTGCCTGTCTCCGCGTCACCGGGTTGGCGGCCACGAATGGGCACCTGGCGCTGGCCAAGGTAAAAAGGCCATTCCCCCCCCCGCCTTCCTGCCAAGCAGAGGACGAACCGTACTGGTAGTCGTCGTGAAGTAATCGTCACGGCGCAATAATGTACTAGCGACTTAATCCTTAATCCTTAATTACTGCGATGTACTAGCTAGTATAATCCTAAGTTACCTTAGTACTGCTACTTTAGGCTAGCAATGTCACAGTGATTCTTGTGCATTTACTTGACATTCTACTTTCTTCTATTACAGCCCATAAACACAAATGGTAGTATGCAGATAAGCAACGTATTCAACCCCGGCGCCCCCCCCCCCCCCCCCCTAAGGGGGAAAAACAATAAAACACATAGACGATTCAGAATTCGTCGCGAACATTCCGACTACGTAAATGTGCAAAGCGGTTCATCAATTTTCGACCTGCAGACCGTATGTACGAGAACGGTATATATCTATTGAATATAGAATAAAATGTCGCGTCGTTCTTGTATTAATTCACTGTATATCCTGTCTCCATTAAGATAAAAAACTTTTTTCAGTTCTCATACATGATGATAACATGCATTGATTAATAATTGTGAGTTTAATATTTCGTTACCAGCAACAAAACGCGGCGTAGTTACGACGCCGTCCTGACTTTTTCATTTATCGTTAAAGATGGGGATTGATAAAGTGCTTTGGGAGATTATTCAAGTGCTGCTGCAATGGTTTACAAGACTTTCTTCCTTCGTCGATTGCTTCATTTCTGCAGTGACGAATTGCTTGGTTAGGAATCATTCATTCTCTCATGTTTGTATTTCAGATTTCCTCCCTATGTTGATATCATCACGACTACCACTGTCCGATCACGTCTATTATTAGTATATGGTTTAATACTTTTCGCTGCTTGTTGTGATAACGGCAGTAACACTATATCAAAAAGCGCAGCACATCCGGCGGCGCGTGCGTCTGATTCCATGTTTCGCATGTGTTGCCCGGTAACACAGGAATCATGGCAGGGGATTGTAGCAGAGGGGAGGGAAGGCATCATCGCTGCGGCGCAAGAGCCACCAGCCAACTCTCCCGAGCTGTGGGACTGCCACCTCTGCCGACACTGCATTGAACAGTCCAGGGCAGACGAGCTCGACGGGGACGGGGACGGTATTAACGGCGTCGCCCTCGCCAACTTTCTGGCTATCCGCTGCGCGCACAACGTGCTCAGCCCTGGCAACGAGCCGGTGGCGGAGCGCGCGTGGCCCGCCCTGGAGTGGATGCTGGCGCAGCCCGAGGTGTCGTGCCGTGAGGTGCTGTGCGGCATCGACTGGCACCTGCTTGGCGCGAGCATCATGCTCCGACCGCGGCAACAAGAGGCGTCGAGTGACGCGGCATCCGCCGAGGCGGCGCCCGCCGAGCGGAACTCCATTCAGCTGCGGCTGCTGCGGCTGCTGGTGGATTCGGGCGGCGCAAGCCTGGGCGCCGCGCCCGCAGAGAGAATTAGGACCGGCCAGATGCTGGAGCTGACGATTGGGCAGCTGATGATTACCTCGGGGGCCTGGCTCGAGAACTGTTGGCCGTGGCTGGTGGAGGAGCGAGGCGTGGACATCCAGAGCAGCGAGATTGTGGACGAGGCGGCGAGACGCTTCCGGTGCAACCGGAACTTGTTGGATCGGCTGAGGCGCGAGCAGCGGAGGCGCTTTGAGCTGGCCGCCATCATCGTCGAGCGCGGGTTCCCGGTTGAGGGGGGCGCGCTGGCGGAGGAGCTGCGCTCCGTCGACCTGCGTGCGCTCCGGGACCGGGCGGGCCGGCCGGTGCTGACGGCCGCCATCGCCGAGCAGCGCCCGCAGGAGGTGCTCGATAGCATTACGAACGCGCTCAAGCTCCAGGAAAAGAACGGCTGTTAGGGCGTCTGCACTGCGGCCAAAATCGAGGCTGGATTCGTAGTTTCTGTAAATTGCATTGAGCTGATGATCGGCTTTTGACTCGCCATCGCCCGAGCTTGAGCTAGCCTTTGGGATACCACTTATAGGCGGTCTCTGCTGTCCCCGCAGCACGACATGCACAAGTTGCGTGAGGTTGCAATACAGGTAGATACGAATAATCCCCCATTTAGTGGCCAGCGCTGTTGTCTGATGCCCCCCCCCCCCCCCCCCCCCCCCCCTTCCCCCAACCTCCGTCATCACCACCACAGTTCAAATCTCCAAGTAGAATAGTCGCTACGTGTAGTTACCGCTACGGGTGATACACTACTTACTGTCGATAACTTATTAGTACAATTGCTGCAAGGGATCCGATATAGCAATAACCCCGGCGTGGTTCTGGCATGCTGAGCTGTGTCGGGCGCTTCGAGGATACCTTTCCTATATTTCTGTATATGTAATGCAGTGCGCCTTCATGAGGACGCATGGCCAGGACACCTTTGCGGACCCGACCGGGCGGTGGATGACAACGCGCTTCAGCGATGAGGCCGCTCACCATGATGCGGCGTGCGCGATGCCGCTGTGCTACGCCGCCAAGCACGGCCTTGCTGGGCTGGTGGCGTGGCTGCTGGAGCGCCAACACCACGGTCGGGGACGGCGCGTTGCCTGTCTCCGCGTCACCAGGTTGGCGGCCGCGAATGGGCACCTGGCGCTGGCCAAGGTAAAAAGGCCGTTGCAAAGCCCGGCCCGCCCGCCTGCCTCCTGCCAAGCGGAGGACGAACCGTACTGGTAGTCGTCGTGCTGAAGTTATCCTCGCAAATAATGTACTAGCGACGTAATCCGCCCGAATTATTGATTCATGCAATATGTACCACGGGTACCCGGGAGCAGAGCAGGTGTAATAATAACCAGGGTTGCGCGGAAGTCACTTCCGTTCCGGGTCTTCTCGCATTTCCGGCGGAACGGAAATAGTTACTACTTCCGGCGGAACGGAAGAATCTCAAAAATGAGCCGGAAGTGCACTTCCGGCCGAACCCCCTTCCGATAAATCCATTTTGGCCCGGTGAACTCAAGGGAGGCTTCTCTCAGTCTAATTAGTACGATGCTGTCGAGAAATGAACCGACGAACCCCAGCAGGTGGACGCGTATCGGCATTTGAGACTGTTGATTCATCGGACCATAAATGGTCTAGCTGAAAATAATACACCAACATTATACACTGATTTAAGAATTTCGAAATTTGCTGAAGTCAATCGTTGCTGGAAGGTGCTGTTGAGCTGTTGTTGTTGTGTATTTCAAAGTTGAGTCTGGTTTTTCCAAAAAGGTCGCTCGGGCTCTTTTACACAGTCAAGAGCCGAAATTGGCAAGAAGGTAAAGTGAAAAGCGTGGAGGGAAAACGGAGTCAGGGAGGGCGCTGCGTGTAACGCGGCGAAAACTGGAAGATGGCAGGCTCAGCTGTTATGGCTGCTTTTATGTCTACTCGTGCTGCACCCAAAAAGGGCGCAACGACAGGTGCCTAGTTCCCGTACCACTGAGCATCACTTGTAGATGAAAAGCGGTTAGGTCACGGGAGGAAACCCCATAAACTAGTTTAGATCATTTCAAAATTGAGTCGAACGGTCTGGTTTTGCCAGTCATGAGCGAACGGAGACAGCGGTGGATTGACGGAGAAGGGGTAGCGCCAGGTCATGAAGGAGGCACCGGGAAGGCCACCGCTGCGGAGCCCCGTTGGACTTGGAAGTGGCGGGGGGGCGCGATGTGGCTAAAGAGGAACCACGCGCCATGTGAAGGAAGAACGTTGGGGTCGATGTAGTCCAGAACGACGTCGGAGTCAGTGGCCCAGCCGCCTTGGTAGCAAATGTGGGACAATGGAGCTCCGATGGCGTTAGCGGCAGACGCTGCTCCCTTGCGAAGGTTGTGTGAGGTCCAGGAAGTGCCGGTGGGAGGGGCAGCACCGACAAGACGAACGGTTGTAGACAGCCAGTCCGACATTGTAGCGGCGGTCCAAGATTTGGACTGCTCGCTTGGGGTGACCGCCCAGAAGTTTGTTTCAGCCAAGGCAGCAGGAACCAGGGGGATAGACTGTATGTGGTCGATGAAGTGGTGCAAGAGACGTGCAACTCGGGGGTGCTTGATACCGGGAGGAGCAGGACGCGCGGGTCGTCGGGACCCCGTCGACAAGCGCGACCTTTCTCGCGGTACACCTGCAACGTAATGTTGTAATAGTTGAAAGCTACGAAAAGTGCGGCCATGTGGGCGCCGAAACACGACATCCATAGATACTCCTCCTGGGCCGGCAGACGCCAGTCATCATGCTTGAGGTACTCGCTCGTTCGTTATTAGGTCGGTGCTCAGGAGGACGGAAGAGTCCAGGCACTCGGCTGACCGGTCGACCGGCCTCGTAACCAAACTCTGCTCGCTGCAGTAGCTCTGGCACCGCGAGGTATTCGTCCTCGTCGCTCACGGATTTTGCTCCGACACGGCCGCTCTGGGCTAGCTCTAGCAAGTCGGGGCGCTCTGCGCTTCCCCGCTGCTTGTTGGTTGTCCCGCGATGCGCTGCCCGGAACCGGAGCCATATGCCCCATCTCCATCAACAACGCGGTCACGAACCGTCAATTGGGCCAACGCTGTTGCAAGCTCGCGCAGCAATGTAGACTGGGCCTTCACGTCTGCGTGTAGCGACTCGAACGTCGGCTCAATGATGGGTTCTTCTCCATCTCGCATGGCAGCGCACGGACGTACAGATGAGAATATCACACACGGGTGGTGAGCCGGGTGTGGTCTTGAACAACCTGGGGTAACCTTGCTCGCAACATGTTACGAGACAGTTTTAACATCGCTGCGTGTAACGCGCAACGAAAACTAGAAGATGGCAGGCTCATCTGTTATGGCTGCTTTTATGCCTACTCGTTTTGCACCCAAAAAGGGCGCAACGACAGGTTACTAGTTCCCGTATGTAGCACTGAGCAGCACTTGTTGCAGAAAAGCGGTTAGGTCAAGGGAGGAAACCCCATAAACTAGTTTAGATCATTGTGTAGTATAAGCCTGCCGGGGTAGAAGGGATTTTTGGCCCACAGTACATGTACCCTCGGGGGTGATATGTGGATTTTGGGCAGCGCGCTCCACCCGTCCAGAGGGGGGTCTTGGGCTCTGGGCGATTGGCCACTACTATGGCGGTGCGGCGCCCGGGCCCCAGTCAGGGCGGGTTGCGGACCTCTAGAGTGTTGTACGAGGTATATTGGAAATATGTTCTGCGGGCTGACGGCGTGGCGTTATGAGCATGTCGGTGGCGTCAAGGCAAGGTCGGCCGGTCGGGGTGTCTAGATATACAATGTAGTATGAAGAAGTAACGGCTATGCTACGGATGTAAATCCAGAACATATGATATTTACCCGATAGACGGGGGTTGGACGGGGTAATCTTGACAGCGGCCAGCCTATTTTCAGGCGCGTAAAAAGGGTGATCTCGCCTACCGCAGTCTAGGTGTGTGCCCATCGGGTTGTGTAGGATGGGGGTAGGTGTAGTCGCTACTCGCTACTTGATGTGCGATGATGACCCAGCCGGCCCGCCCAGTAGGCCGCCAGTCAAACTAGTCAAACTGGTCAAAACTACTGCTGGCGGCGGTAAATTCGGGCGCAATTATTAATGCATCACATATTCACATTCACATGGAAGGATTACATGGTAGTGGCTAGTCCACGGCATGCAGAGTTGCAGACTACAGGTACAGACTGGTACAATGCAGACTGGTGTGAATTACAAAAAGGGCAGTTCCCCAGAATTACAATACAGACTAGTGGTACCCGTACCTGTACACCTCATCCGGGACTCGGGCCGCCTTTAGGCGGCTTGCTGTGTTGATCTTCTAGTACTACTTTTTGTAGTACTGTAGGTGGATTTATTACTGCCCTTTTTGTAATTCACACCGGTACCACGGCGGCGCGTACTACGCGCTGGTCCGGTTGGTCGGGGCGCCTGACGAGCGGGCGGTGGGGCGGCAGGGGGCGATTCGGTCGTCATTTTCGGTCAGCGCGGCCGTATATCCAGCCGACGTTCCAGCTGACGAGCCGGTGGTGCTACCCTGCTGGTATCTTCGCCAGTACCCATACTCGTAGCGTTATTGGCGCTACAGGCAGTAGCTGTTGTCGCTAGCTATAACTAAAGCAGCGAAGCGACGAAGCGCAGTAGCAGCATCCTACACCCACAAGACGAACCGTGCGCAAGGCGGCACGCGCTGTGTGTTAGTCGCTACTGTCCGGCCGAGCGTGTACGGGTCGCACGTGCTCGCCGTACGACGCGCCGGGTGGTCGCCGCTGCTAGCTCTGATAATCTCACATCAGTCTGATATTTAGCGACGACGTCGATGGCCACCGCTACGGCAATGGCTCACTCCTCCTTCAGCGGAGGCGAGGATGCGCTGCCTCCGCTGCATTTCGCGGCGCTGAACAGCTCTACGGGCGCGGTGGACGCCCTGCTGACGGGGGGCGCGCCCGCGGGGTCCGTCGCACCGGCGAGCGGGCTGCCGCCGCTGCACTACGCCGTCAGCAACCCAGACGCCGGCGTGCTGCGCGCCCTGCTCGCCGCCGGCGCGCCGGTGGACGGCGGCCCCGGGCCCGCCGCTGCCAGGGGCGGGCTCACGCCGCTGCTGCTCGCCGCCTGGCTCGGCAACTACACGGCGGTGGTCGACCTGCTGACGGCAGGTGCGCCGCGCCGCTGGCCTCACTCCCCCACTAACCGCCCTCATGTCTGCTGCGCTGTCAGCCCATGCTGGGAGGCGTGCGCAGTCCAGCCCAGGGTCCTGCTGAAACGCCCCTGGCCTGAAAGGTGATCAGCCCATTCCAATTCAGGTTCAGTTTCAATGCAGCCGCATCCAGCTGCATGGATGGCCGGCTGAAATAGGCCCCTGCCGTTCCATCTGGTCCGGCGCTATCATTCAGTTGGGAGAGTGGGTGATGAATTGCTTCCTTATCTTGGTGCAATAGCGCCAAGATGCGGAATATGCCATACGCGTAGTGCACTGAGCTGCCATACACGCCATGTATAGCCTGAATTGAGCTGGTTTGGGGACTTTACGCGGAAGTGGCCTGAATTTTCAGCGCCGCCCTGCTGCGCATCACGCGAGGCTTCCCGTCCCCTGTAGCTCTGACGCCCTGCGCCCACCTCTCGCGTCCCCCAGGCGCGAACATCCACCGCGTGGACAGCAACCACAAGAGTGCGCTTATCCTGGCCGCCAGCAACGGGCACAGCGCCGTCATCAACAAACTGCTCAGCGCCGGCGCAGACGTGAACCAGGCGCGTCCCGATCGCCGCCGCCTGCCAGACAGAGCTTCTGTGGGTTAGGGAAGGGAGGCGGGGCGGGGGCAGGTCACCGCCGTCGTGAAGCACATTCCAGCGACTCTGCTCGTAAGGGCAATGTGGCCAATATAGTGGGCTTCCCTGGGGCGCGGCAACTGGCGTGGGATGGCGTCATGGGGTCATTGACGTGCTGTGGGTGGTCAAGCATGGTGACTGTGGGGCGCCAGCCAGAAAAGAAGTCGCAAGGACATGGTGACAACGCTACCCGTGTGGGTCTGCTATGTATTTCACCCCCTCCTCCCTGAAGAAGGGAAAACCGATGTGTATATTGAATTAGTCAGAATACACCACGATTTTACCACATTCCACGAAGGCTCCGACTGGATGCTCCAACACAGATCGTCATTATTTTGTGGCTTGCGAACCCGGTTCAAGGAAACCCCACGCCCACTGGTCTGTGAGGGCGCTTGAATGCGCGCCGCAGTCAGCCCCATCTGACGAGCCGTCGCCCAGCAGGAGGACAGCTGCGGCGGCACTGCGGTGGAGTGGGCGGCGCTGGAGGGGCAGCTGGACGCGGTGCGCACGCTCGCGACGCACGGCGCAGACCTCACGCACAAGGACTTCAACGGGCGCACTGCCCTCATCCTCGCCGCCCTGCAGGTCGGCCCCTGTGGACCGCCCCGCCTCCTGTGCGGAGCCGGCTGGGTGGGTCGCAAAGCTCAGGCAAAGGCAGGGGTCGCCTTGTGGTGCACTGACCCCGCTGCGCCCCGGCTGGCCCAGGGGCACGACAACGTTGTGGCGGAGCTGCTGCGCTGGGATGGCGCGCACCTGGCAAGCATGACTGACATGGATGGCCGCACCGCCCTCCATTGGTGCGCTCCTCCCCTCCCCTCCTCCTGCCCAAAGAGAGCGCTGTATCAGAGCAGTGCAGGGGGTTGCGCCTATATATGGGTCGCTAGGCTTAGATCCTAGTTCTTCTAGCGCACATTGAGTTTGCACACTGTTAAAATGGTTCCCCCTGCCCCCCCCCCCCCCCCCCCCACCAGCCCCAGATGGAAAACCGAACATTGTGGGATTGACATTTTACATTAGGATATATCGCGAAACTGCCACGGATTAGTTGCTGCATGTATGTAAAACAAGTCACCGATGTTCCGGCGAGGTGCGGCACCCTGCGAAGGCTGTTTCTAAATGGTGGGGATTCCGGCAGTCACTCGACGTCGGGTGAGTGTGTCGTGGTTGCAGGTCACGTCTGTCATAAGTCATGCGGTGAATCGATGGACGGGCTGCATGTTTATGTTGGGGCTGATTGGGGCATGGGGTATGCTGGTGGCCTGCACAGGGCGGCGGTGCAGGGCCATCAGCAGGTGGTGCGGCAGCTGGCCGCCGTACCCGGCGCGGAGGCGACCTTGATGCAGCCGGACGCCGCGAGCCGGTCGCCGATGATGCTCGCCGCGCAGTACGGACGGCCGGCGACGGTGTGCTCGCTGCTCCAGTCGGTGGCCACCTGCCTGGGGGAGAAGGCGGCGCAGCAGGCCGCCGTGGCGGCGGCTCGCATGGCGCGCAGCGCTGGCTTCCTCCGCCTGGCGTCCACGCTGGATCCATCCATCTCGGCCAGCGCCTCTGTGACCAGCAGCCCGCAGGTGAAGCAAACCAACTCGCCATTGCATTGCTCGCTTGCCTCCACCATGCGCATACTGCCATGCACAACAGCCGGCCGATATTTAGTTGGCAGCTGAATTGAAACACCTTGCAAGCAAAAGCGATTCCGAGTCCTTGGAAGGGAATTGTATAGCTTCTACAAACGTTTATTATTGGCGGTTCATGCCCAAACAGGTTTATTCAAATCTCAACAAAACATCAACTTGAATAACAAACCTTGAGTGACAATTTAGAATTAAATGATTGGGTAAATCCAATGCTACTTGCGTCTTGAAGATACTGACCTTTGCGGCATGCTAGCATATTTCAGTAACGTTTCGACGTCACAGGCAATGAATAAATATAACGATTGTACACATGTAACGCTCTATCCGTTTATTTGTATTGGCTTTTTCAGAAACGCTAGTCTTTTATATTGATATGTGTACATATATTTTTCTTGTTTTTTATTTATTTTCTGCAGGAGTACATATTAGTTTTATAAACCTGGCGTTAAGAAAGTATAACAGAGAATAATGAGTACGAACATTACTTCAATTTCGCTTTTATTCTGTCATCACAGATACCGCAGATTTTTTTACATGTGCGCAGGTGGTAAACATGGCAATTTATTCTCACCTTAGGTAGTGGAAGTATTTAGTTCCATGGCGCGGGCCAAAACTAGTTGTTAATGATATTATGGCTGGCATACTGATATGCCGTCTGCTAGGGGTACAATGTACCAAAACACATTATAATGCAACAATACCAAAATTTTAATTGAATGGCGCTGGTATGATTTATTTATACCTTGTATGGCGCACCCTAACTAAGGCGCTGGCCTACCGAAATAAATGATGATAAGTCAATCCAATAAAAGATGTCTGCGGTGCTGTATCAGTACCATATATATACAGCGGGGTAACTACCCTGTACGACTACCACTCAATGAGTGTTTCGATCCACTGCGTCGCCTTGTCACTTTCCCCGCACATTCACCGCGATCCGCATCCCGGGCTACCCCGTTCTAACCAGACTTCTGGCCCTCCCCGTGACAGTGCTCAGTGGTTGACGACAGCGAGCTGGCATGGATGTCAGGGCTGCAGTCGGGAGAGGCGGCTCGGGGCTTTCGCACCCCGCGTGCCTATGGCGTCGACCCCGTCCCCCCTAGTCCTCTGACCGCGTCGTCGACCGTCAGCAAGACGCCGCTCGTCCCCCTGCCGCCTTCCGCGGCCGCCGGTAGCGCGCGCCTGAGCCAGACTTTTCTGAAGCCGCTCGCGCCGGGGTCGTCGCACCGGTCACCCGCCCGAAGAGGTCTAGCGCTGCCGGCGATGGGTTCCCCGCAGGCCGCGGAGTCGTCCAAAAATATCGGCACTCCTGCAGTGCAAGAGATCATGGTCGACCTGCGGCACGCTTCCGTGTTCCCAGGAAGTCCTGTCCGAGGCGCGAAACAGGGCATCGCGGAGCTTGTCGATGGCTCGTCGCCTGGCCCTCCTCGCACTTGCGCGTCCCCTCAGGCTCAGCCTGGACGCGCGGCGCCTCGGCCGGCGGCCACCGGGCAGCGCGCCTCCGGGCTCCTGCAGCCCGGATTTTCCTTCGTCGGTACAGAGCAGCTGCATGCCGACGGGACCAGTGCTGCACCCAAAAGCGACGTACCTGGTCCGGACCGGGTTGCAGAGCTCGCGGCGGCGTCGGCTCGGAGCACAGCCGCCGCCGAGACAGTCGATGGCGGCCAGCGCCGACCTCGGACACTTTCAGTACCGGCCTCGCCAGTGACACTACCGGCCACGTCGCCGTCGCCCGTGACACTTCCGGCGATGTCGCCTTCGCCTGGCGGGCCAGCGAGTGCCATGTCGCTCCCTAGTCCGGCCGGCAGCACCGCATCGCAGCGCAGCAGTGCCTCGCGTATTCCAAGACCCAGCCCCCGCACGCCCTCATCTGCCTCCAGCTTCAAGCCCTCGCCCTCGCCATCCCCCGCGCTGCCCGGTAGGGCCACACGCCGAACTGGCGGTTCCCAATCTGTCAGTGGTCGCAGCGAACGTGCAGTGTCGGCCAGCCCCGTCGCGGCGCACGCCCGTCGCTCGTTGGCAGCTCCTGCAATGCGCAGATCCGACAACGCGGCAGGAGGCCGCCAGCAGTATGGAAAGGTGCGTCGACGCGGCGGCCGCCACACTGCGACAGTCCCACAACCCTGCGTAGCCTTCACGACCGTCGGCCCTGGTTACTATTACGGGGTAGCGGAATCGTTCAGATGCACGCGTGGATGAAGATTAGTCATGATATCCAGAAGTTATATTCATTGTTGCCGCCGATCTGCGCCGCTGCAAATCTGTTACTGCTGGCTGACTTGTCTGCGGCCCCCTTGCAGCGCCTGTCCAAGAGCATGGTCACGCCCATGGAGCGTCACGGGCTGGCGGCGGATGATGACAGAAGCCTCCGACCCGCCTATAATCGCAGCCAGCTGGTGCAGGCAGCAGCAGATGGTCTGCTGTCCAAGGTGGTGGTCCAGCTGGCACAGGGCGCAGCGGTGGACGCGCGTGACAGCCAGGGCAGCACTGCGCTCCTCCTGGCCTGCTGCGGCGGCCACCTACAGGTGGTGGAAACGCTGTTGGCGCACAGCGCGCAGGTGCGCCTTTGTCCCTTTCTTGTTCTGCAAACTACTACCGACATAGCGAGATTCCGGCCCTTGATTGTTTTTACTCTTATGCGTTTATAAGCGCAGTACGTGTGTCTGCAAATCTTGTTATTGATTCCCATTACTTAATGTTGTATCGCAACGTGAAATTTTCTAGTAGTGCTAATGTGCGCGGCGCTCTGTCTTGACTAGGTGGACGCCGCTAATGACGCCGGCCGGCACGCAC